>QJPP01002257.1:398597-478086 GCA_003996215.1 Jaltomata sinuosa
TTTTCAAAAAAAAAAAAGAAAAATTCATGTTTTTTTAAATTTTTTTTTTTCTTGTCACCCCACACCCTCCCTCTCAGCCCCACCCACTCTCCAATTTTTTTGAGAAATAAATTAATATTTTTTAAAATTAAAAATTAATATTAATTTTTTTATATTTTTTAGCACGATTAAGAATTTGGGTAGAAGTAAGTGATCTATTATGAGTCTATATGGATACCTATATTTTACCCATTTCGACCATATTTGTAGGAGTTCTTAAAATGGATACTATTCATGAACGACCTTTACTGTTCATGAATATGACTCTTATCTTACTTTATATATAAAGACAAAAGACTTTACTTTATACTTTACATCTGTCTAATATATTGGCCGTTTATTTTATTTTGGCCGACACTACTTTTACATATGTACTAAAGTAGATGTTGTCATTATAGCTATTTGTATATATCTTCTTTGTAGCTATCTTCGGTATCTGCAAGCTGTCTTTAATCCATTTATTCAAGCTGAACATCTGGAATAACGTTATCTTCTCCTTTGCATTTGGAACATATGTGGTCTGGGTATTTATGACCAATTAGCTTGCAATATCTGATTAATAATTCTTCTGAAATGAACCCTGTTTTCAAGGCACTAGTTGTTGGTTGTAGCTCTTGTTTTAATAAAGATAAAATCCATTTCTGGACTTCATCCATATCTGCTTGTCGTAACTCTCTTGAATTAGCATAGATCATTAGATGGTCTCTGGAATAATAGCTCCAGATGGCATTGCCTTGTAGATAATTCGTAGCTAGCTCTTGGATAATAGTTGATATACCAATTATTCTCTTGTTTTCATAAAAGTTTGGTATCTCAACTCTTGGTATCTCCGCTTGTTGCGATATATCTTCTGGTATAATCATTTCCCTAGTCAGGCCTATTTTGACTATCTGAATTAGGGGTTTTATTTCATCATATAGTATCTCTGCTGGTGCCGTATAGAATTTAATAAAAAATAAATATCCTTTTGTAATTCTTTTGTATGTAATGAAAGCTTTGTGGAGTTCAGGAATTCCACTTATCTCTTCGCCATTGTAGGTGTACACGGTGCTAAGTAATCCATAGTTATAACAAGTTTTAACTAAGTTTGGGTTTGTTTTTGGCTGTGCTATCAGCCGGTTATAGCCTTGTAGTTTTTGGGTTAAATAGTCTTGTGTTTTTTCGGTGGTAGTAGTAGATCTTGGTTTGAGGTTTAGGAAGGTTTGTATTTTGTGGATATTTTCAATGTAAGTTTGGGTGATATGGTTGTATATCTTTTTTTCTTTATGGAGGCTATTTGCATATGTGGATATCTGAGGTGTAACACTTGATATCTCAATGGGTTGTCTTTTTTGGGTAAATGGCTTATCAAATATCTTGTTCAGATTGGTATTTGTAAATGGTTTTGTGCTAGCTGTTTTGTTTTCTGCAGTCTTGCTTCTACCTGCAGCTGTATTTAACAAATCGTTATGGGTTTTAGGGAGTTTCCCAACGTCTCCTTTTAGCTCTGGAATTTTTGAGTCTTCCGATCGACTTAGCTCCGCATGTTTAGAGTCATGCTGCTGACTTAGCTCATTTGTTTCTATCTTTTGTAGTCTCGTGCCTATACTGTCCACTTTCAGGGAAAGCGTAGTAAGGATTGAGAGTATATCTGGAGTATTATCCTCCGTCTGAGTACTTTTGTCTTGATAAGTGATCTGCAATTGTATTCTTGTTAGTTGAGATTACTTCAATTGTAAATGTAAAGTTTTGTATACTTAATACAAGCCTTCTTATTTCTTTTGTAGTAACTGAATCTTGTATTTTCCTTGTAAGCCACCATTTAACTTGTGTATTATCTGTCCTTACAAGAAACTTATTATAAACTATGTATGGTTCGAAGTTTAACAAACATTTGTATAATGCAAATAGTTCTTTCCTATTTATTTCCCATCTTATTTGTGGTTCTGTATATGATCCTGAGTAATATCTACAATGGTGTTCTATTTTTTCATATTTATATTTTAATACTCCGCCGTAGTTATGATCACTAGAGTCTGTTTCTACTATGTATTTAAATTGTTTATTTTCATCTGGAAAATATAGTTTTGGTAGCTATTTACACATACTTTTAATTTTCCTTATATGGGTTTTATCCGTGTCATCAAAATGGTATTCTACGTCATTTTTTAATTTTTTCTGTAATGACTTTAAATTTTCTGCTAGCTTAGGTATATATTCTCGTACTTGGTTAACTAATCCTAAAAAGGATTATAGTTTCTTTTTTGTGTCAAGCATTTCATCTAATTTAATTATTTTTTGTACTATATGTGTCTGCATTTTTATCCCGTTTTTATCTATTTGTATTCCTAGAAATTCTATTTGGTTTTTCATTATTTTTGCCTTCTCTTTGCTTAGACTGATTCCTGAGATTTCTATAATATGTATAAATTTTTCTAATAATCTTATATGTTCTTCTTGTGTTCTAGAGTATAGTAATATATCGTCTATATAGACTATATAATTTTCTAGCTGGTTAAAGTAGTTATCCATAAAGTGTTGGTATCTACCTGGTGCATCTTTATATCCAAATGGTAATACGTTCCATTCATAGAATCCTTGTGGTACTGTAAAAGCTGTTAACTTTTTAGATTCATCTTCTAGTTTTAGGTGGTAAAATCCTGATTTACAGTCGAATTTACTAAAATAATTATATCCTTGTATTTGTCTTATTTTTAATATTTTATTTGGTATTGGGTAGTTATGTGTTTTGGTTTTTGCATTTAAATTTCTATAGTCTATGACCATCCTAGTTTTTCCTCTTTTTTGTTCACTATGTTTATTTACTATAAATGCTGGGCTAGAATGTTTGCTATTACTTTCTTGTATATAGGTTTTTTCTAGTAGTTCATTATTATGCATTTTAAATTCTTCTAAATTATTGAAATTATATTTTAAAGGTTTTTGGGTTATAATACTATTTTTCTTCATTAGTTCTATTTTAACTTTTGTTTTGTGGTTTTCCCATCCTTTTAATGGTTCTTCACTATATAGTGTTTCTAATTTATCTTGTATTGTTTTTATTTTGTCTATTGAGAATATGATTAATTCTATTTTATGATCTAACTGATTTATGTTTTCTAATTTTTGGTTTATTTTTCACTTCCTTTTATCCATTCTGTTGTCTTCCTATTTTTGTTATTAACTCTTTTTGCTCCTACTTTGTTGTTACATGGTGTTGTGAACCACCAATGTGTTTTCGATATTGTGTGTGGATATAGGTTTTCTAAAAAGGGCATTCCTAATAACATATCTTTTGTTGTTAGTTCGTAATTATATACTTCTTCTATTGTTAATATTTTATCCCATATTTGTATTTTTATATTTTTTGCTTTATGTGTAATCATACTTTCTTCGTTATTAAATCCTGTTACTACTATTGGTGTTTATAGCTTTTCCCATTTTTCTTCTGGTAAGCAATTATATTTAAATATATTAGCTTCTGCTCTTGTATCTATCATTGATGTATAATATCTATTATTATATCCTTCTACTATTATTTTTGTTAGTATATATATCTTCATTTCATAGTTTCTTTCTTTTAAACTCTTTTTATTATTATTTTCTTATTATCATGTGTTATTATTAATTGTTTATTTTCTATACTATATGACTTCATTTTTTCTAACCATTTTATTCCTAATATTATATTTTTTTCCTGATGTAGTTCGAATTTTATTTTTATTGGTATTCCTCCTATGATTATTTTCTTTTTTACTATTTCTTTAGTATTTACTAATGTTTTTGGTAGATCTGGACATGATTGATTTTTTACTTTTATCTTATCTTTCATAACAAGCTCTCTTGTTATGTTATTTTCTTTTTGTCCTATATTTATTAATATTAAACATTTTTGTTGATTTATTATTCCTGGTATATAGTATTGGTTTAATTCTTCTATTTGGTGTTTTATTATTTTTGTAGATGATTCTTGCATTTCTGGTTCGTAATTTATACTTGTGCTTGGTTCATATCTTCTACTACCTGATATGCTTAACCTTGGTTCCTAGTTTATTCTTTTAGATGTGCTTAACCTTTCTTTTACTATTTCTAAATCTTCGTCAAAATCTATTTTCTTATAACTATATTCATTTTTGTCTATCAGAGTAACTATTTTTTCAAACGGGTTTTCTATCTTTATTCTATTTATTTTATTTTTTGCTGTTATTTTATGTTTAGTAGTTAATACATACAAGTTTTTACATCTTGCCGTAAATATTTTACTGCCTGGGGCTAGTTCTATTCCTGACATTTTCCAATATAATACTAAAGATTTATCTATATTTTTATCTGATAGTGCTACTGAATAATTAGCACTTATTATAAATTTAAACTTTTGGTATATTAAATTTCCTTTAACTGCACTTATTATGCTTTTTTCTATAGGTTCTATTATCCTATCGTCTGCTAAATATATTTCTATTGGTGTATCTATTCCTTCTCTGAAACAAGCTTTTATTAGTATTTCTGTTCCACCTAGATGTACGTATTTTATCGGGTCTCTTACTTTTAGATCTTGTATTTCTTTATTTATGATTCTTCTGCTTATTAAGGGTATTCTTGCTTTTCCTTGTGTATATTTACAATCTATTACATGTTCTTTTTGACTTACTACGTAGTATTCTTCTTTCTGTCTTTTGAATAAATTTCTTATAATTGGTATACTAAATATTTTATCTACACTTAAGTCTAATTCCTTTCCTTTTATTTGATCAAATATATTAAAATCAAATATTATCTTTTGATCCGTAGATTCTTCATCTAGATATTCTTCTTTCTTTATTATTTGTATCTCTTTTTCAGTCATTACCTAATTCACTTTCTTCTTCTTCTTCTGATATTTCATATACACTATCATCGCTATCTAGCTCATAGTCTATATATTCTACTTGCGTATATTTTTCGTTTTCTTCGAATATGATTTCTGATATTTGTTTTCTTTGTAGGTTTCTTGGTAATCTATAATTTTTAGCTATATGTCCTAGTTTTCCGCAGTTATAGCATGTACATTCTGTTAGCTTTCGTTTTGGTCTATATGGTCTTTTTGTTTTATAGTTTTTTACATAATATTTTCTTTTTGGGTTTATATATCTATATTTAAATTTACATTTTTTATATCTCTTATTTTTAGAGTATGGATTTTTATAATAATTTATTTCATCTTTACACCCGAATTTAGGTGCTACTTTATTGTTACAACATACTAGATTTTTTATTAAAGTTTTCTCTATTTTTAACTTTTCTCTGTATTCTTCACAAATATTAGAATACTAGTGATGTAAATATTTTATTCTAGCTCCTAATGTATCTGTCAGTCCTGCTTCTTTCCAATTTTTTATTATTTTTGAACTAAATGGTTCAGGTAGTTTTGTAAAATATAACTGTCTGATTTCCTTACTTTCTTCTGTATTATATGATCCTTTATAATAATATTCTTTAAATACACATGTGTAGAGTCTTGTTTAGGGGGAGAATCTACGAGACACAAGTGTTATACTGCCACTTGTGTGAACTTTTTTTTTTTTTTTTAAAAGCTAATATATACCACTAAACAGTGTGTCTTGTGGCTATTTATTAATAATAAAAATTAAACCTCAAAAGGTAAAAGTAGAAGCTAAGGGGGTAGACCTCCAGTTGTGTGAACCTCTTTTTATTCTGAATGAACTTTGTGAGGTTATTTCTCTCTATATTTTGTACTCTTTTTTATATAGTGGATTGTTCATCTCCTTTTGTGGATGTAAATCAATTGACCAAACCACGTTAAAGTATTGTATCTCTTTTGATATATTTCTCGTTTGTCTTCTTATTTAGTGATAGTCTGCATGACCTACTGATTTGGTTAGTTAACTCTATTAGTTGCCTATCGATGAAATTGGTTGCCTAACGTATTTCAACAATGAGAGAGCAGTAACTAAATAACACAGTGATTTTTACGTGAAAAACCACCCGGCTCACAAAGGTGTAAAAACCACGACCTGTACCTCTACAAGATTTAAGCCCAACTTCACTAACACAATGAGCCTCAACGAAATTGATTACAACTCGATGTAACCTAGGAATTATAAACTCTCACTCCTAACAACACCAACCACCCAAGGTTTGTGTTTCCCAAATCTTCGAGTTAACCCCAATTTGAAGATGACAATCCTACTTCAGTTTATAACACACTGAACTATGATTACAACTCAAAGAACAACTCATAATACATCACTACTAAGATACCTTAGCTAGACTCTTTACTTAGGACCAAGTTCTTCAATATGCTTCTTTAGTAACCTCCGTTGCACCGCTCAAGTCAATTTCACAAGCCTTTGTTTTCTCTTGAGTGCGCAATTGTTTTGGATAGCAGCTCTGCTATTTAAGCATACTCCTCAAGGAGTTCTTCTTTCATTTGAACTCCTTCTTGCATTCAACCTCTACTTGCTTAGAGTTCTTCTTCAAGTGAGACTCCTATTTGCATTCAACTTCGTGCCTTCCTTAAGTGTTGTAGTCGAACTTCAACTCTTATTTCAGCACATGGTTTATCAAAAGTAACTTTATCTATTCCTTGATTATTGCATTTGTGTCTGTTGACACTCAGTGAGCTTACTATACGTTCAACCGCTTTGAGACCGTGTGCCTGTGAACCAGCTGGGCTGACCTGTTTCATTCTACTTGTTATTCACCAAAATTGCCGAGTACCCAACATTTAGGGTCTTTCGAGGTTTGCTTGATTAGTTTTCGCATGACACCTGATTATTTTGGTCCTAATAATAAATGTGTTATAATATTTATGTGGATATATAAGAATGTTAAACAAAATGAAAACGAAGCAAATAATATAAAATGAGCAGAGTACTGAAAATAGTCCCCACTTGACAGTTTGAATAACTTTCTTTTCCTTTTCCTTTTAGACTTTGTGGCAGACAAGTGAAATTGCTTCATGCTTTTGCTTTCTACACTTTTTGGAATACTATGCATCATTTTTCCTATAACTTTTTTGGTACTGAAATTATTTTCTTCCACAAAATGATTTCGTGTCATTATTTCTCCACACTCTTTGTGTTAAATTCCAGAATTTTGAGCTGTTAGATTAAATAACAAAGCAAGCAGAGGATATTTTCATCAAGTAAAAAGGTTAGTCATTTAATAGTGTGCTTAATTTTTGGTACTCTCATCTGTATTGAATTAGAATTGTTAAACACCCAAATATTATCCATTGAATTAGAATTATAGAATTGGGAAAGTTAAGAAAAGTAAAAGTGATGCAAGGAAAATGAAAGATTTGGGGGAAAACAAAACTATAGCATGAAATCAATAGATGCATGATATGTGTTTGAACATACACAATATTATAACTTAATCGTGGTTAGTTAACGTATATTTTCACTTCATTAGATTACTTAACCATGTCAAGTTGTATTAGTTTAGTATAAACACCCGATGCGAGTAAATTTTTACCGGGAGAGAGAGATGGGGTTGGAGAGAGCGGAGTGAATAGAAGCAGATAGTTAAAGAAAACAGAAAGTGGTCTAAAGAGGAGTAGAGTATCAGATTTCAATACAAGAGACTGCACATAATTTTTGAAAAATTCAAAAATCAACACACTCACCTTTGTCTTCTTCAACAAACTCAATAAGGCCTAACAATTGGTCCTTGAAAAGTCTCTCCCGTGAAAATTCTCGATTATTTCTAGGTGATTTCTTCTCATATGTTCTAGCCTTGGTGGATAGAGTTACCTGATGGTATCTGTTCCTGGTGAGAAGTGAAAGGTATCTCGTGGAATTAGTCGATGTGCGAGCAAGTTGACACAGACACCAGGATTATCAAAAAAAAAAAAAAGAAAGAAGAAACTTGACTATTTCTAATGTTTGGAGCCCGTCCATTATGTTTAGTACAATTACTTTTTATGTCTGGCTATAACTACAATATTGTTTCTTGCTACGACTTTTTATGCTTCTTTCTTGAGTTTCTTGTACTCTTACCACCTCCTCTTCTTTTTCCTGATAAAGTTTTATGTTCTTTTTATGAATCAGGTCTCGAGAACTTGAAAGGAAAATCACAATAATGGAAAAACGAAAAGATAATGAAGGAGAAATAGAGAAAGAAGAAGCAAACAATTCATCAGTATGTTATTTGATAGAGTAAAGTATGGAATCATAGATATGTGGCTTTGAAAATTTGATATGACATTTCATCTTTTGGCAGGTGTCATTTTCTGCTCTTCGCAAGGACATTGCGGATGTTCTGGATTTCATAGAGAGATCAAAGAACGAGGAAAATAAAAAAGTTCTTGACGTGGATCAAGTTGAAAAGCTGAAATCGGAGTTGGCATTTATTGGTACATACGTCCAGCTTTCTTATTCCGAGTTGGAGCAGTTTGAAGATATAATGACTGGCAAAAGACAAGAGGTTGAAAATCTGCTTCGACCAATTTTGGATGATGTTGACGACAAATTCATGTGTAAATACAACATGCATCATGTCCTTAATAGCCTCATGGGTAACATCGATGATTGTATCAACTCATGTCATCATTCTGCATCAAGTGCCACCATGACTCAGGAACAGTTGGACTTCCTCCTCTTGAATCTCCATCATCTATCCAAGTATCGTTCTGAACAGGTTTTTCCATTAGTGACTCAATATGAGATTCTTCAGAATGTATGTGGAAACGTAAGAGATTTCCATGGGTTGATAGTGAATGGTTGCGTTGAGCACGTGATTGTTGAATATGTCTTACCTCAGTTTCAACTCATGGCTGAGACAGTAGGACTCTTCCTTTGGAATGATCATATTGATGGAAATTCTCGTCACTCCAAGCTAGCTCATTTATTCTTGAAGATTATTCCAATTGAACTGGAGGTGTTGCACGTATATTTTACAAATTGGAAAGGTTCAATTTCAGCAGAAGTGGGATGTTTCATTAAGCAGCTCCTGGAAACCTCTCCAGACATTCATAGGGAATATCTAATTCATCTACAAGAGCACATGATAAATGTCATTACCCCTAGCACTTCAGGGGCTCGAAACATTCATGTCATGATAGAGTTTCTATTAATTATTCTTTCAGATATGCCCAAGGACTTTATACATCATGACAAATTATTTGATCTTTTGGCACATGTTGGAGCACTTACTTGGAAGGTATCAACTCTTGTTCACGACTTAGAAGAGAAATCAAGGAATGAGGAGAGTACCGATGAAACAAACCGTGCAACTCTAGACTTGCGGAAAAATATTGAACTCCTCAAGGAAGATCTCCGACATGTTTATCTGAAAACGCCGGACTCATCTCAATGTTGCTTCCCTATGAGTGATGGACCACTCTTCATGCATCTTCTACTCATCCACTTAAATGGTCTGCTAGAATCCAATTCTTATTCAATTGCTTTGATAAAGGAAGAAATTGGACTGGTGAAAGAAGACCTAGAACTCATAAGATCTTTCTTCGTGAACATTGAGCAAGAATGGTATAAAGATCTCTGGGCACGTATTTTAGATGTGGCTTATGAGGCAAAAGATGTCATTGATTCAATTATTGTCAGAGATAATGGTCTCTTACATCTTATTTTCTCACTTCCCATCATCATAAGAAAGATCAAGCTTATAAAAGAAGACGTCTCCAATTTACTTGAGAAGATTCCCGAGAACAGGAGCCGCGCTGTTGTAGACTCTCCCAAGAAGCCAGTTGAAAGCAAGTCACTGACAGCTAGTAAAATAATTGTGGGTTTTAAGGAGGAGACTGACTGGATAATTAGAAAGCTCACCAGTGGACCGGCAGATCTAGATGTCATTTCGATCACTGGTATGCCGGGTTCGGGTAAAACTACTTTGGCGTACAAAGTATACAATGATAAATCAGTTTCTAGTCATTTCGACCTTCGTGCATGGTGCACAGTTGACCAACAAAATGACAAGAAAGAGTTGTTGGAGAAAATTTTTAATCAAGTTACTGGCTGGGATTCGAAATTCTGTGAGAATTTTGATATTGCTGATAAGCTACGGAAACAACTGTTTGGAAAGAGGTACCTTATTGTGTTAGATGACTTGTGGGATACTGATTCATGGGATGAGTTAACAAGACCTTTTCCTCTAGTTGGAAAAGGAAGTAGAATTATTTTGACAACTCGAGAAAAGGAAGTGGCTTTGCATGGAAAGCACAACACTGATCCGCTTAACCTTCGATTGCTAAGACTCGAAGAAAGTTGGGAGTTATTAGAGAAACGGGCATTTGGAAAAGAGAGTTGCCCTGATGACCTATTGGATGTTGGTAAAGAAATAGGCCAAAATTGTAAAGGGCTTCCTTTGGTGGCTGATCTGATTGCTGGAGTCATTGCAGGGAGGGAAAAGAAAAAGACTGTGTGGCTTGAAGTTCAAAATAATTTGAGTTCCTTTATTTTGAACAGTGAAGTTGATGTGATGAAGGTTATAGAATTAAGTTATGACCATTTACCACATCACCTGAAGCCATGCTTGATTTACCTTGCATGTTTTCCGAAGGACAGAGCAATAAAAATCAATGTGTTGAAAGCTTATTGGCATGCTGAAGGACTTGTGGAAGAAGTGATGGAGGTTTATTTGGATAACTTGATATCCAGTAGCTTGGTAATTCTTTTCAATGAGATAGGTGGTCATTACCCGAGTTGCCAACTTCATGATTTTGTGCATGACTTTTGTTTTAAAGAGGCAAGAAAGGAACAGTTTTTTGATGTTTCATCTTCTTCTTCAGATTTGATGCCACGTATAGTGAACATTCATTATAACAGCAAGTTCTTTGGGCTTGACAATTTTGTCCTGCTCGGTTCAAATAAGAAAAGGCATTCTGGTAAACACCTCTATTCTTTGAGCATAACTGGAGATAAGCTGGACAATAGTCTTTCTGATACATGTCACATAAGAGACTTGAGGCTTCTTAGAGTGTTGCACCTGCATCCCTCATTTATCATGGTGAAAGATTCTTTTCTGAATGAAATATGCATGTTGAATCATTTGAGGTTCTTAACCATTGAGACAGAAATTAAATCTCTGCCTTCGTTTTTCTCAAACCTCTGGAATCTAGAAACCCTGGTGTTTAAAAACAAAAGATCACCCCTGGTACTATTACCAAGAATTTGGGATCTTGTAAAGTTGCGAGTGCTGATCATAAGTGCTTGTTCTTTCTTTGATATGGATACAGATGAACCAATACTGATAGCAGAGGACACAAAGTTAGAGAACTTGAGACATTTACAGAATCCCGTGCTTTCCTATTCGAAAGATACAGAGCATATTTTCAATAGGTTTCCCAATCTTCAACAGCTTTTTTTTGTTCTCAAGGAATCATGGGATTATTCAACAAAACGATATTGGTTTCCAAAATTGGATTTCCTAACTGAACTAGAACTCCTCAGAGTAGAGTTTGAAAGTTCAAAAACAAATGACTGTGGGCCTTCTGTAGCGACAAATTGGTCATGGGATTTTCACTTCCCATCGAATTTGAAAAAATTGGTCTTGCATGACTTTCCTCTGGCATCCGATTCACTATCAACAATCGTGAGACTGCCCAACCTTGAAGAGTTGTTCATTGAGAAAATAATCATCCACGGGGAAGAATGGAACATGGGGGAGGAAGACACCTTTGAGAAACTCAAATTATTGCAGTTGTATGAAGTGACTCTAGCTAAGTGGGATGTTGGAGAGGAATCCTTTCCCGTGCTTGAGAAATTAGTACTGTGGGGATGTCGTAAGCTTGAGGAGATTCCGCCTAGTTTCGGGGATATTTATTCATTGAAAATTATCAAACTTGTAGAGAGCCCTCAATTTGAAGATTCTGCTAAGAACATTAAGCAATATGTTGAAGATATGACGGGAGAAGACAAGCTTCAGATCCTTGGCTGGAATAATATCCCGTTATTTAAGTAATTGGCTTGAGCACCGTCAGAACAGGTTCTTCTCTATTCTTTCTGTTTAGAAACCAAATATACACGCGTTGTTCTGATTCTTGCCAATGTTAAAAGATGTTACAATGTATTTGATGGAAGTCTCAACTGAACTGTTTCTGAATACTTAGTAGAAAGTGAGCAGATGTTTCATCACATTAAAATGGCAAGCGTTTGTTGTTTTGTTTCATCTAGCTCTGCTTCTAATTGGCTTCTGGTATATTGTCAAGACAAGAGACGTGCAAATAGACTACTCTTTTTTTTGTGTGTAATTATTAACATTGTAAACACCATTTGAGTTTGACCTTGATCAAGATTTAGAAAATGACTTTGTATTTGTCTGACTATGTTTGCAGAATTATTTCCTTCAATGACTTTTTATGCTTCCTTCTTCAGTTTCTTGGAGAAGTTACTTTGGTTTTGACTATTCGAAAGTACAATCATGGAAAGAGGAAAGAAAATGAAGGAGACAGAGAGAAGGAGGAAGCAAACAACTCATTGGTACGTCATACAATAGTCATCCATAATAAAACTAAACATTAAGATATGTTTAAAGAATTGTTATTCAAAAGTTCATAATCTGAAGCATAAATAATATTAGTTTCTTTCTTGCCCAAGACCTTCTCAGTCCCCGTCAAAAAGCAGAACCCTTCCCTGCTTCCCCCAGCTCCTCCGCCATGCTAAGTTCACCTCCTAGTCGGTGTGCCGCTGCTATGCCGAATTTGCTGCCACCGAACGGCAGCGACTTCAACTAGAAGTCTCTCTTTGAAACATACATGGGATTGCTGACTCTCTGCTATTTGGGAAGAGAAGGAAGTGAAACAAAAGGTTGGCAACCTCTGTACTATATGAAAGTTATCCTATATCTCAGTTTTTTCAATTTTTTTTTTAAAATCTTTCAAGAAATACCATCATCACAAACATGTGAAAACTCTTCAGGTACTGAAGTCATTGAGAAATTCCAATGCAACAAGAAGTGGGATCTCTGCCTGCAAGGAGTTATATTATTCATGCAGGCTGGTGGAATCAACCATCGATAAGCATTTGGAGTTGAGGGGTTCTGTATTTAATGATCAAGATGTTTAAATAGGTGTTGTTGTACAGCATTTGGCCTCATGTGCAACAGCAAGTGTTATTAATAATCCTCTTGTGCCTATTAATACATCGATTGATGGGAATTGAATGAGTCCAGGGTAATGAGGTGCTAAGAATATCATCTTTCCTGAAGGGTAATTCTTTTCCAATTTTGGCTAACCGTGGTTTCTTTTCTGCAGGTGGCACATTTAAGTCCATTAAGTATAGGATTGATAAGCTTTGGTAGACAAACTCGAAAAAATAACTTAATGAGGTGAAGTTTGAGCAGTCACTAGATGGTGGTTCCAACTCTAAGGTGACAAGCACATACTATGTGGAGGGCGATTTAAAGCTCAAGGAAGGAAGTAGTGGAAGCCTATCTCCTTCAGAACCCTGATGCATATGGTTAGTGTTCCGAGAAACCTATCTGGCCCTTGTTATGTTGTTTCCAAGTTTGTTATCTGTGTTGTTTTGCAAGTGTTGCCTCTAGTTTGTCAAAGTATCAAATGTTGCTCAGCTATCAATTTTCTCCCTTTTTTCCTTCATTTTGTGTGCCTATAGTTAAAAACAAGTAGTCTAGTTATGTATTCCAAGATTTCTTCTTTCAAACTGTCCTTCTTGTATACACTCTTCTCTTCTATGGTATGACTTGAATAATATATAGTACATCATTGGAAATCAAGAAACATACATGGGATTGCTGACTCTCTGCTATTTGGGAAGAGAAGGAAGTCAAACAAAAGGTTGGCAACCTCTGTACCCTTTGCAAGTTATCCTATATCTCAGTTCTTTCAAGAAATATCATCATCACAAACATGCAAACTCTTCAGGTAATGAAGTCATTGAGAAATTCCAATGCAACAAGAAAAGGGATATTCTCGTGCAAAGAGTTTGAATTGTGATGCAGGGTGGTGGAATTCACGTGCACCAAAAATCAGCCACCGATAAGCATTTGGAGATGAGAGGCTGCTGTTTCTAATGATCAAGATGTTCAAATAGGTGCTTCTGTACAACATTTGGCCTCATGTTCAACAGTAAGTGTTGTTCCTATTAGTACATCATTTTCCTCCTGTTTCTAAGAAAAAGAAGTTCAATTTGAGTACTACCGCTACTGCTACTGAAGGAATTAATAAAAATGTGCAGGTACCACTAGGTAAATGGCTATCACCTCCTTCACTGATACATTGTGCTTTAAATATCTTCTACATACTGAACATGGCTATTGACCTCCTTCACTGATGAGCACACTTCTCTTGTTCCTTCATCAAAAATCTTCAAGGCCTCCATTGTTGATTCTCACAATCTGATGCCAAAGTTGATGCCACAAGGCCTCCATTATTAAAAGTGTTGAATCCGTCGGGGGTAATGGAGGTTCTAAGAATATCAACTTTCCTGTAAGTTAAATCATCCTAGTTAATTCTTTTCCAATTTTTGATAGTCTCTCATTTTAATCACTTATATCTTCTAACCGTGGCTTCTTGTCTGCAGGTGGCACCTTAACGAAGAGAAGTTTGTTTACAAATACACCCTTGTTATGTTGTTATAAGAAATGCAGCAACTTTTACTCAGATACACATCATGGAAACTATCACCTAGAGGGATTGCATCACAAAGTCTAATGCAGGAAGGTTCGGATGGAGATGAAGAATCTGTTGCTCGGAGTTATTCAAGTGGTTAGAGTAGCGCGGATATATCACCCAGGCATCTGCCTAATTTATCCAAGAGGAATCCGGTATCCGTTAATTCTTTAGTAAGTACAAATTTGACAATGTGGATTTACTTTGTAACATAACAGAGGAAGACAAATCGGCCATGGGGTTTTCACTTCCCTTCGAGTTTGAAAGTATTGTCGTTGGGTAAGTTTCCTCTGACATCCGATTCATTATCAACAATAACGGGACTGCCAACCTTGAAGAGTTGTTCCTTGAGAATACAAGCATCCAGGAGGAAGCATGGAGCATGGGGGAGGAAGACATCTTTGAGAATCTCAAATTTTTTATATTGCATGAAGTGACTCTTGCTAAGTTGGAAGGTTGGAGAATCTCATTATCACCCCTTTTAATTTTCTTCATTTTATGTGCCTATAGTTAAAAACAAGTAGTCTAGTTATGTATTCCAAGATTTGTTCTTTCAAATTGTTCTTGTATTTGCTTGAATTGTTGCATATCATGCGTTACTCCTCAAGTCTGGATACATGAGTAATATATAGTACAACATTGCAAATCAAGAAACATACATGGAATTATTGACTCTCTGCCGTGACGGGAAAGAAGGAAGTGAAACACGAATGCCCCTATTATGGGCTGTTCTTTAAGTTTTCTCCTCAAATTTGTGGTCTTTCATTTTTGCCTTTAGCACTTTAAGTAACAAAAAGTGGCCGATTTGGAAGCACGTATTACCTGCAATTCGTGCTTCCAATTCGATTGTTTAAGGCTGATTTAATGGCGGATGAAAAGCAATACAATCTACTCAATGCATTAATTTCTTGTATCGATGAAGCTTCTTCTGGAGATTTGAATCAATTTTTAGTGTATTTGCAACTTTCAAATTCGTTTTTGTCTGGGTACTTGCTCTATTTTTACCAATTTTCATTTTTAAATAAATCTACTCTCATGGTTTTAGCCTATATTTGTCGAGTGCATGCATTGATACAGCGAAAAGCATATAGTTTGTACAAGCGAAGCAAAATAAACTATTAGCTAATGATAATTAACCAAAGTATATTAAAATCGGTAATTAGGCATCAAACTGTAGTCATATATGAAATCCACCCCCCCAAGCTATATTACGATTGGTAATCAATTAGGCATCAAACTATAGTCATATATGAATCATCCACCAAACCCCCACCCCCAAGCTATATTACGATTGGTAATTAGGCATCAAACTATAGTCATATATGAATCACCCTCCCCCGCCCAAAAAAAATAATATTATGATTGGTAATTAGGCATCAAAGTATCGTCATATATGCATCCCCCCCCCCTCCACAAGCTATATTACAATCGGTAATTAGGCATCAAACTATAGTCATATACGAACCATCCCCCACCCCCAAACTATATTACGATCGGTAATTAGGCATCAACCTATAGTCATATATGAATCATTTCCCCCTCCCCCACAAGCTATATTATGATCAGTAATTAGGCATCAATCTATAGTCATATACGAATCATCCCCCCCAACCCCCACCCCTAAGCTACATTATGATCGATAATTAGGCATCAAACTATAGTCATGTACGAATCATCCACCCCACCCCCAAAGCTATATTACGATCGATAATTATGCATCAAACTATAGTCATATATGAATCATCCATCCCATCCCCACCCCCAACCTATATTATGATCGGTAATTAGGCATCAAACTATAGTCATATATGAATCATCCACCCCGCCCTCACCCTCCAAGCTATATTAAGATCGGTAATTAGGCATCAAATTATAGTCATATATAAATAATCTACCAAAACCCCACCAGCAAGTTATATTACAATTGGTAATTAGGCATCAAATTATAGTCATATATGACTCACCCCCTTCCCCCACCTCCCCAAAAAAAGGCTATATTACAATTGATAATTAGGCATCAAACTATAGTCATATATGAATCATCCCCCCTCCCCACAAGCTATATTACGATCAGTAATTAGGCATCAAATTATAGTCATATATGAATCATCCCCCTACCCCACCCCCAAGCTATATTACGATCGGCAATTAGGCATCAAATTATAGTCATATATGCATCACCCCACCCCACCCCCACAAGCTATATTACGATCGATAATTAGGCATCAAACTATAATCGGTAATTAGGCATCAAACTATGGTCATATATGAATCATCTCCCCCCCCCCCCCCCCCCCCCCCTCCCCCACAAGCTATATTATGATCGGTAATTAGGCATCAAATTAACTATAGTCATACGAATCATCCCCCCAACCCCCAACCCCAAGCTATATTACGATTGGTAATTAGGCATAAAAATATAGTCATATATGAATCATCCACCCACCCCCCAAGCTATATTACAATTGACCATTAAGCATCAAACTATCATCACATATGAATCATCCACCCCACCCCCACGCCCCAAGTTATATTACTATCGATAAATAGGCATCAAATTGTAGTCATATATGAATCATCCACCTCACCCCCAAGCTATATTACGATCGGTAATTAGGCATCAAACTATAGTCATATATGAATCATCCACCCCACCCCACCCTCAAGCTATATTACGATCGGTAATTAGGCATCAAACTGTAGTCATATATGAATCATCCCCCTCCCCTCCCCCCTCCCCCTCTAAGCTATATTATGATCGGTAATTAGGCATCAAACTATAGTCATATACGAATCATCCACCAAACCCCCGCCCCAAGCTATATTACAATTGGTAATTAGGCATCAAACTATCGTGATCATATATGAATCACCCCCCTCCCCCAAAAAAAAGAAGCTATATTGCGATTGCTAATATATTGTCATATATGAAATCACGTCCCCCCCCCCCCCCCCCCAAATCCACGATAATAGGAGTAATTGATTTCCTGGCCCACAACTTTAGATTTGTGGTTTATTTTTTCATTTTAACCTCTGGCAATAGTATTTATGCTTAGCTACGGTTTTAGCCTCGTGGCAAATAAGTAGTATTTACGTTTAGCAACCTTTTTCTTCTTGCTAGGTTTAGATTATTATTTTAGGGGAAAGTTGATGAACAATATTAAGTCGTCTCTATTTCTCTCTATGTTCTTCAATTGCAGGAATGCATTTTCATTTAGTCATTAAATTATTCTGTGAGTTAGGTGGGATTATTTATATCATTTCAAGGCTCTTGAACACTATTTATAATATATATTTTACCTTAATATTCATATAAATTCATATTCAGACTTCGTAATCTTAATAAAAATAAATAGGGCATAAATGACGTCAATTATGGTGATTGGTGCATGGTAGCAGTGGTTGAAGATGGTGATTGTAATAACTCAAAGTTGAATGACCATAGGTCATGAGACTTTTGAGGAAAACAATACGGCTAGAGCTGTCAAAATGGGCTTGGCCCATGAGGCCGACCCAACCCAGCCCTTTAATTAAGTGGGGTTGGGCTAAGTTTTTGCAGCCCATTTAAAAGTGAGGCTTATAAGCCCAGCCTCACTTGGCCCATCAGCCTCAGAGGCCTAACCCGTGGCCTCAGAGGTCAGCCCGCTAAGTTAAAAAATAATTAATAATATATTTATTTATCAAATAAAAAATTTAAAATAATTAAACAAGGTAAAACAAAAACTGAAAGAAGTACAAAGTACATTACAAATAAACAATAGTAATTATTCATTTAATCAATAGTCATTAGTAATATAATACATTACATCAATATATTATATTATATATGACATATCATATTCATATATACATATTCTTTGCTCTTTGATCTTTCGACTTCTCTTTGCTCATAAGCAGCAAGAAAAATTAGGGCTTTTAAAAGTCATTTCTCTTCCCGTTGTGCGCAGTTTTTCTTATTTTTCTGTCCAAATCTCTGTCTTAGTTCAAATCTTCCTTCAATAAAGCTCTAATTTTTGTAACTGGGCAAAAATTTTGTGTATAAAAGATTTGAAAATTTTTAGATTATTATAATTCAGATGTGCAAAAGTATGTTGACAATCTTTTTAACTAGCTAGTTATTTTTTATTCTTCATTTGATTGATATTAATTATCATCGTATACACATGTTGTTAAAATGAAGATTTACAATGGTTGATGATTTTCTAGTAATTACATTTTTTTCGTTTGTCATGTTACGGGTCACTTTTAATTTTTATTAAAGGGTCAATCCTTCCTAGCCCGCGACCCACTTAGGGTTGGGTTGGGTTGCTATTTTAAAGACCCTTTAATTAAAAGGGTCAGCCCGTCCCAGCCTATTTAACTCTCTCGCCCACTGGAGTTGGGTTGGGTTGGGGGCCAGCCGGTTTTGACAGCTCTAAATACAGCTAAGCTTAAATAAAACAGGATGATGAGAAAAAACAAATATACTTATCATAAAATTAATTGATTATCTTTTGCAAGTCGAAAGATAAAAACTTTTATGTTGAAAGTAAATAAAATAGTTGAAATTGTTTCTTCGTATAAAAATTTCGGCATGAAAAACTACCATAAAATCAGAAAAAATTACGATAACGGGAGCACTTGACTTTTTTTGAAAAAGAATTATATTTTACTTTTGTGATCAACTTAAATTTGATTAAAGAAAATGACTAAATATTCTTAAAACTAAAAGATATTCTTATAATTTAATTTTAAAAAATTTAAACACTTTTATATTTATAAATGAAAATAAATAAATAAATATATGGTCACTTAATTTCTATTATTGAATTATCTTTGTTGTAACATATTTTTCATGTAGGGAAAAAGAAGAAAAATATATATACCAAGAATATTATTTCCAAGGATATATTAAGTGAATAAAATCTTATACTGTAGTAATATTGTTTATTAAATAATTAATTAATGTATATATATAATTAAAATAATATAACCTAACTAATATTTTATGTGATGATTAAGGTTGATAGGGAATAATATGCGAAACATGTTTACCTAGACTAGTATATAAATATATGCACAATTCTCTTGACAAAGCTCCCTCAATACATTCTAGAAGAATTCTTTGATCACTCAACTACTAATATAATTCCTGCAATGGCCAGTGACTCTACAATGCTAATCAACAAGAAATTTTTTCTTTCCTTCCTTCTCATTTGCATGGTGGTGGCACCACCACCGGCTAAGGGGGCGGCGATCACATGCGTTACAGTACACGATATCCTGCATCCGTATTGCCATAACTATGCGTTGTTCGGTGGAAGTTTTCCACGGTCAGAATGTTGCAATGAACTTAAATCTCTTATCACTAGCATGACTACTACTGCAGACCGTCGGAGCGCCTGCTCGTGCATGAAGGGTTTAGTCATCACCAAAAATCAAATGAACCGTCTGGCTAGTATCCCAGGGCAATGTGGTGCTAACCTTCCTTTCGAAATTGGCCAAAATGTTAACTGCTCAAAGGTGAATTAAAAAAAAGAGATTGATATGTAGTAATAAAAAAGGGTAATTTAGTGATCGCTCTTTCTATATGTAGCATATATGAGCTACATAAAACAATAAAAATAATGTTTTACTTGTTATGTTTTTATGTGTATATTTGAGGGCATTAATCACCTCAAATAAATTATGCTATATTGTTTAATCACCCTTGTAAAGAATAAAATGGGGAACTCTGTTTAAAGTTTCTTGGTCTTTAAGTATTTTTCTTGCTTACATTGTGTCTTGGTTTAGTAATAGCTCGGACAATTGGAATTAGCTGCTTTTGGGAACGTGCATATCCATTTCGTGCACACTTAGATTTATCTTTTTCTTACTTTGTTTATCTTGTTTGCACGATATATTGTGCGTTTTCATTATTATTTAGTAATCAAACCGCTAGTAAATCAAATCTAAAACAAGGTTAAATCGTAACACGTGCTCTTGATTCACTTACAAATTCAACTGTATCAAATCTAAGATAAACAAGAGGTGTATTTTATTAAACTAACTTTATTAAAGTTAACTGCTCAAAAGGTGAATTAAAAAAAAAAAAGAGATTGATACATAATAAAGAAAAGGGGATTTAGTGGTCACTCTTTCTATATGTAGCATATATGAGCTACATAAAAAAAAATGTTTTACTTGTTATGTTTTTATGTGTATATTTGAGGGCATTAATCACCACAAATAAATTATGCTATGTTGTTTAATCATCCTCATATAAAGAATAAAACGTAACCCTGCTTATAGTTCTCTATCAATGAGAATCTTTACATTCTTTAAACTCCATCCAAAATAGAAAATTATTTTAGTTTAATTTTCTTGAACAAAGTATTTTTGGGTGTTTGATAGGAGAGTGAGAAATATTTTTCCTGAAAAAACATTTATTAATATCTTTTGATAATATATTTTTTAATTAAAAATTGATAATAATGTTTAAGTGAAATGATAATGTGAAGTTAAAGAGTTCATATATTACGAAGGAAAAAATTGGTTGGCAAATTCTTAAGAAAAACTTTGATGTCCAATTGCTTAATACTCTCTCCGTTTCATATTACTTGTATTTTGTTAATAACTTGACACACTTCTTAAAAAATATTAATTAGAGGTATATTTTATTAAACTAACCTTATTAATTATGCTTTAAATTTTTAAATTTGACTACTACATACTATTTATGTAGTTATTTAATACTAAAAATTATATAAAAAAGTAATAAAAATTCTTTCTATTTGCTAAAATAAACAGGTAAATTGAAATATTTATTTTTCGTATAGAGGCTAAATAAAATAGGACAGAAGGAGTATACCAATTAGGTCCATAGCAAGCTATTCTTGCACACGGTATTAGTAGAAACATAAACTTATATTTCTTTTTAAGTAAATTCTTTGTCGAGTCCCAAGAAATTACAATAGTTAAAGTGTATTTCCTTCGTCCATTTATACTTGTATATTATATTAAAAATAAATATTTATATTTACTTGTTTAGTTTAAAAAATTAAAAGAAAATTTAAATTTTATACCTAAATTTCAGAGACATCTTTATCTGAAAAGGAGGGATTTTTTTTTTATCAAATTAATCCATCTTTTAAAATTTTCAAAAGTAGTATAAACTAGAAATGGGTTATAGGAATGACTAGAATATTTTATTCAAAAAATTGAACGGACAAAATTAATGTTTATTATTTCGTTAGTGCCAATAACGACACTCTGTCAACTTTAATTTCATGTGTCGGTGTTTGATTTAAGTGATGTTAATATGAGTAACGATATAATACACCTTTCATTTCTAAATAAGTGATTGTTTTAGTTTAGGCACTCTCCTTAAGAAACTATTTATTTCTAAAAAAAAATAAAGAGTGTTTTTACTAATTTAATTACCCTTAGTAAATATCTTGAAAATAGTGTAACTGTTATAAAGAATTATTATTATAGTGAATGTCCATATTTATGTTTCTTTGGAGAAAAGTTAGAAACCCTAACTTTGGGACCAAATTAGTTTTCCCCTATAAATAAAGGAGTTTACCTTCATTGTAATACACCCCAAAATCTCCAAGAGGAATCCCTCAAGAAAAATAAGAAACTCTCTCTTCTCCCTCTCTATTCTTCTTGTTCTTATTATATTATTTCATAACACGTTATCAGCACGATTGTTCTACCTTCGAAAATTTGAGATATTTAAACAAAACAAATACGAAGAAGTGGAATAGTCTTAATTGAATTGAATCAAATACTCATGTGAGGTATGTTAATCCTAGTCTCTTAGACCCATGCAGAATAATAGCACACGCATATTATGCAGAAGGTTTTTCTTTAACATATTTGTGTAGTATTTTTTCTAGAAAGTAATTCTAACCACGAGTCTTGCTTGAACTATACTAACGTCATATTATATGTGAGATGATTATGAATAAAATAATGGTCAAGTGTCAAGATTGAGACTCAAGAGGTTACAGGGGTGAGAGTGAGACATAGAAGATGATGAAGTCTAATTCATAAGCAACTTCAGGTATATATTTTCAGTTTATTTTCTTGTGATATTGTAAAGATAAACTTACAAAAGTCCTTACTGGTATATATGCTTGTATTTTCTTGTCTGGTCATATTGTAAGGAAAAAGAAATTTGAGTTGACTATTTATTAAAGTGAAAAAATACAATTTCTTTTAGCTTGCCAAATATATTATGGGAAAGACATGTTTGTCTCTGGCAAGCAGTGAACGATGTGATGAGATTTAATTTGGCCTATTATATATGACATTCTTCGTGGTAAGACGGTGGATTTAAGTCCCATCTTACATAAGGGTAAGACATCATGTAAAAGTTATGGTGCATCATGATAATGTATTGGATTCGAGTCTCATCGATTTGTGGTCTAAGACATCTTTATATGGGTAAGACATTGGGTTTGATC
Organism: Jaltomata sinuosa; assembly: GCA_003996215.1. Classification (NCBI taxonomy): domain Eukaryota; kingdom Viridiplantae; phylum Streptophyta; class Magnoliopsida; order Solanales; family Solanaceae; genus Jaltomata; species Jaltomata sinuosa. Next base: position 421,638 of record QJPP01002257.1, read on the forward strand.
CCTAATGCACCATAGTGATGATCTAATGATGACTAAGGCAAAATAATATACTTTTGACCAAAAGTCATTAAATCCGTTCTATTGAATATGCTCTGTTCCCTGAAGTAAATGTGGTAGCAGTGCATAATATGTCTGAAAGATGACAAAGTGATTGAATGTATATCTCGATTTGCTTTTGAAGTAGCAATATTTTGAAAAAGATTATAAGCTATCATAATTTGATACGCTCAAAGCATGATTATATTCCATTCCCGGGGAATGAGAATTTTGATTATTATAAATACAGATCCATTCCCTGGAGTGAATGTGACAGTATTTAGTAAAATTTGATATGCTTAAGGCACGTTCAATTGATTATATTCCATTCTTGGAGAATGAGAACTTTTGATGATTATTATAAATATAGATCCATTCTCTGGGATGAATGTGATAATATTTATAAGGCATATAATTATAAACGTGCACTTGATTGTGACTATATCACAATCCACCTCCGGAAGAGGTAGAATAATTGGAAGATTGAATATCTCCAAAGTTACTATGGTAACATGTATGTGAAAAGTTATTCGAGCATGATGAGATCACATGCCATAATAAACTAGAAGTTTATTGATATGATATTCATGCAAAAGTAAACTTGAAGTTTACTAAAGGAAATATCACATGTCATAGTAACTTGGAGTTACTAATGCAAATAACTTTATATGTTGGCATGAATGATCTTGCTATCCTGAAGATGTGCTTATTGAGTATTCAACATATATTGAAGAACTAGAAGATTCTTCAAGAATTGTTAATGTTGCTTGTTCTCATGATAAGTTGATTAAATCAACTAATGTTGGAACTGAATTTTCAAAAATCTGAAAAGTATAAAAGGTGAATATGGTCCCGTTCACTTGTCATGTGAGGTGATGCATCTACAAGATGATCACATGTACGTTTATTGTCAACCTTCAGTTTGACATTCATAAAGTTGCTTGCTCAATATAAATTGAGTAAAGAGCATAATTTTCAGATTGTGTAATCAAGACGGTTGATTTTGATAATGCTGGTTTGGCGTTGAATGCCTTCAATAAAATAGCCGAACCATTGCTTACGAGAACAAAGTTCATGTGTTGGTATGAAATATAAATGTTGTATACAATAGCACTTGTATACATTCAGACCAATAAATTATGATTAATCTCTCTCTTAATTGGTTTAAGGTCAGGAACCAAAGATTTTCCATCTAATAGCTTTTTATGTGCGGTATATGATTGATAGATATACCATGATGCACAAAAATGGATTCCTCAAACAAGATATATGATATATGTTAGCTTTTCTAACATAAGGAGGAGAGAATACGCATCTATGAAATATGTTGTGAATTATCATTAGTATGATCCTCATTCAAAAAGATAATTCAAGTCAAATGCTGGAAGCATTTGCTGACCCAAAATCAATTTCATATTTAGCTGCAAAAGCTCCTGTTGAGTGTCCCTGAAGGACAACGTCTACAACATGCATGAAGTATGGTAGACCAATCGGTTCAAATTGCAACAATTCTTGAAAAAGAAAAAGGAGCAAATGATCATAAATAAGGAGGCAATGTGCTCTTGGAGAACCTACGACATAACACTTCATAAAACCTTATGAAAGGTTCAGATACCTAAAAATAATGAAGTGATGAGATCTCAATAAGTTATGTCACATTGCGAATCGAATTGACAAATGATATATCATTGACGATATCTTTGATACAATATAGCGCAATATTGTAAAAGATTATGAGGATCTGAATTCTACGTTTATTAAAGTATGATGATGTAGAAATATTTATCAAGTGACATGGAAGGATGCATCTTGGTAAACGTAAGTTTATTTGACTTGCATTCTAGACACTAGAAGATGTCGTTGCGTCACTTTACAAGATTGAGATGAAAATCCTTAAAGGATTCAAAATGCTTGAAGCATATACAAGTTTTTGAAAAGCTTGTTTTTAATCCTCATATGGATTAAATCAGTCAAGGTATGACTTGAATTGAAACTCTTAAAGAGTTTTCAAAAGCAATAGATTATTTATCGAAAGAAGTTGAAATGAGAAACATGCAGAATTGAATTGGTCCTGAAGTACCATATCTTATACAATTACTGCATTTATACATATTGCTATAACTATGAGCATGATATAGTTTCACTTCTATGTAGAGATATAGAAATAAAATCAATTGCAAGTTCTGATATGAATGTGTTTATCCTAACAAATATTGTCAAGATTTTGTTGGTCATAAAATGCAGGGCATTTATAGGATATACATAAAGTTTGATCTCAAATAAATTATGTGTGTTCGTATGTGACGTACTGTCATATCTTGGCAACTACTAAACAGTTTATTGTAGATAATTCATCAAATCATGCTGAGATAAAAATTGTTCATGAAACAAACTGAGAAGCATGCATAACATAGTTGAAAGGAGGATTCATAAAAGGAGATACAATGAATCACATTTCACCAAAGCTTTTCTTCACACATCTCCAAAAGAATGGTGATATAAACATTCAACAGATTTGTTTGAGTATGGAAGATTTATTCACCAAGTCTCAATCAACTACAACTTTTGAGAAGATGGTTCCCAAGTTTTGAATGCGAAGATTCAAGTCTTTGGATTGATGTTCTCATCAGGGGGAGTTAATACGCGTTGTACTCTTTTTTCCTCACAAGGTTTTGTCCCACTGATTTTCCTTGTAAGGTTTTTAATGAGGCAGTCAAAAATGTGTATTATGAGATATGTGTACTCTTTTTCCTTCACTAGAATTTTTTTCACTGGGTTATATCTAGTAAGGTTTTAGTGAGGCACATTATCTATCAAATAGACATTCAAGGGGGAGTGTTATAAAGAATTATTATTATAGTGAATGTCCATTTATGTTTCTTTGGAGAAAAGTTAGGAACCCTAACTTTGGGACCAAGTTAGTTTTTCCCTATAAATAAAGGGGTTTACCTCCATTGTAATACACCCCAAAATCTCTAAGAGGAATCCCTCAAGAAAAATAAGAAGCTCTCTTTATTCTTCTTATTCTTATTATATTATTTCATAACAGTAACTCTTTAATAATTTCTTGATTATATAAAACTCGAAGGGTAAAATTCGAAGAACATTATTAATGTCTTCTTGATTATCTAAAACATCACTTATTAGCGGTGTGGACGAACCCCTGCAGGACGGAGCCACAGGAGAATATCAGCCAACCCTCTAATGGATCAAACAGATGGCATCCTCACAGTGGCGGAGATCCCCTAGGATGTAGCTGGCTAGTGCCTAGCTTGTACACTACAAATAGTCACCCGTATTCACTTGTAGAGGGATTTGATCTATTCTCTCACATTGAATATCAATACAATACTAGTTGCTTGCATTGGTCTCTAAGCTTCTATTACTGTTTATTTTCTTTCTTAGTTTGCTTAAGACCTATAAGTGGCACGATTTGACTCTTGGTAACTCTCGTAGACGGCCTCGATCGGCTTAGCTCATTTGTTTTATTCACTCATTACTATCTTTTTCGCTATTATTATTATTTTTTCTTAATCATTAAATGCTCTAACCACTAATATATCGATAACTTAAGAAAGATTAAATTATAACGCGTGCTCTTGACTCATCTACAAATTCAATTGTACCAAATCCACGATAAACAGTTTGACACCCACTATGGAGTCAGAGCAGCTGTGTGGGTTTAATCTTGCTTGTTCTTTGTTAGTTTGCTCATTTTGTGTTCTTGCAGATTTGTGCTAGGATAATGGCCAATGACGGAGAACGGATTGAGGGGTTACTAGATATTCCTGATGCAGCAAGAACTCAGCCCCCAGGACTGACCGACTCCAATGATCAAATGGCCCATCATGATGAAGAAAGCCCACATATCGATGTGGATCTCATGAATGTGGACACTCAAAGAGGGGCCGCAACATCCTTGACGAGAAGGAGGAAACTGGTGAAGAAGTGGCTGACCTAAAAGACCTCCAACAGATTCTCAAAATCTTCGTTGGAGGACAAAGAAAGTTAATAGAAAGGGTTGAAGCACAAGGTAACCGAATGGACGAGTTTCGAAGTGGTTCGACCCGAAGAACTTCAAACTCCTCCAAGGGAAATGAGGAGGATGACGAAGAAGAGGGGTTTGAAGACAAATCTGAAGGGTGTGAAGCTAGAAAGTCAGGGTTAAACCTGAAACCTCAATCATTACACTAGCTTTCATCGTAGAAATGTTGAGGGAGGAGATTAAGGCGCAAATAATATAGCTCCACACCGGCATGAACCGCATCTCAGGAGTTCGCTCCCCACCCCCCCACCCCATAGCCAAAGGGTCAGATTCGAAGAGCTACGCAAAGGTACCTTACAAGGCTAGCACGATGACCCGACCTATCTGCAAGAGGTTCAAAATGCCCAATATTATAAAATATGATGGGACTGCCGACCCTCTAGAACACATGATTTTCTTCATGATAGCTGTAAATGGAAATGATCTGACAATGGAGGAGGCCGAGTTGGTGATAATCAAAAAGTTTGGCAAAACCCTCTCGGGCGGAGCTCTGGTATGGTATTCTCTCCTACTTGAAAATTCTATTGAATCTTTTAACATGTTGGTAGATAAATTTCTTAGGGCTCACATTGGAGCGTGAAAGTGCGCCCTCCCGTAGAGGGGACATCTTCAAGATAGAGCAAAGAGATATGAAACTCCTCCGAAAGTTTGTTGACACGGGTTCCAGAAGGAGCGGATGTAACTACCGACAGTGCCGAATGAGTGGACTATGGAATCTTTCACGAAGGGGCTGAATCCTGAGAGTCTGGTTGCTCATTCAAACTGAAAAAAAGTTTGACAGAGTTCAAAGCCATGACATAGGCTGAAGCGCAAAGTTGGTACAAATCTAAGATTCGGATCGAGGATGACTATAGAAGAAGATCCAATTATATTGTTAACTTAAACCATTAGAATATCCAGGTCTGGCCCCATGCTGCAAATCTGAATTAGTCGGGCTTTAATGTGAATTTCTGACACCAAATTTCAAATATTTATAGTATTCAAGTTAATAATATATATATATATAAAGAGAGAGTGTATCAATACAAATAAATAGTATTAGTACAAATCTACATATCACATCTCAGTTCATGTCGTTTTATATCCAATAAAGGATTGACTAATGTTGTTAGGACTTTGAAACTTCGACTACCCTATCTTAACTGAAATATTTTTTTATGTAGTTGATTAACAAAAAGGAATTGTTTGTATCTTTAGAATATTTTTACATGTATAAAATATTTGTTTTATATAAGTGAGATATTTTTTGAAAAGTAGATGTGAAATTCTTCATTATATGAGTGTATATAAGTCAAAGCTGAACAAACTATAATCACCAATTTACTATATCGCAAAATATCAGATTGAATTTTAAAATACTAAACCAGAACAAATTAATCGATATGGTGATGATATAGTATTTTTTAAAAATCGAAACCCAATATTTTCAATATCATATATCATACCTACCCCCTATTATAAGATCAGATCTTAACATGTTAATTTATCTTGATGTGAGCATGATCAAATTTCAACATGGGATCACAATCAATATAGAAGTCACAACATGTGAGCATATTTATGTAAGGATATCCTCTGTTTTAGGCCATTTTATATGGGCCGCTTGTTTGTAGATGTTCCTTTTACCTTTTAGGGGAAAGGACACCACATGCCCATTCGGTCATACTATTTTCATCAAAATGACCATTTTCAAAGTTAAGTCATTGAGTGGCCATTCGGCCAAACTATTTTCAATTTGTAGTTTTTGGATATAGATATGTATAAAAACTGTATAATTGTTGTATAAAATATGTATATGTATAATATTTTTATAGAAATTGTATAAGATTTCTATAGAATCTGTATAATTATTGTATAGATTATGTATTTGAATAATATTTCTATAGAAATTGTATAGAATATGTATAAAAAATATTTAATTATTGTATAGAATATGTATGTGTATATGATGTGTATAGAAATTGTATCATTGTTATGTAGAATATGTATTTGTATAGGATGTCTATAGAAATTGTATCAATATGTATCAGGTATATATGTATTGTATTGTATATATGTATCAATACTTTAGAATACTCAGATATGTATTGTATTGTATCCAGATACATGAATCAAATATGCATTGATACATTTTTCTTTAATTGTAGAAAAAAATATGTTAATTAACAAGTAATATGCATTTATAAATATAATTAGTGCATTGACTTTTTTTTGTTTAAACTATTTCCATCATATTGAAAAATAAATAAAAAAGAGTACAAAGTTATGTTTGATTTTAAAAAAAAAAAAAAAAAGAGCAAACAATTAGAAGAATAGAAAATTTTTAAAAAAAGAGCAGCAAGAAAAAGTTAAATAAAGAGCAACGAAAAAACAATAACAAAAGAAAAGAAAAATAAACCAGCGAAAAAAAATAAAGCAAGAAAAGTCAATAAAGGCTGCCATATTTGGGAAATGAGGTAATTGAGTTGGAAATTTAAAAGGGGCCTAGTTTAAAAGGCTAAAAGATGTTTTTGAAGTATTTTGGGCTATTCGGTGTCAATATTTTCACCCGAATGGTTATTTTTGTCCTTGTCCCTTTTTTTTATTTGTTTGTTAATAAAATGGGCCTTAGCCCGAGCTTTCAATTAAAAAAAAAATTGCACCAAAAAAAATCAACTTTTGTTCGAGTACATTATAAATGTATCAAATAAGACTAAATAGAAATAAGTATTTTTATATGGACTAAATAAAATAAAAATTACCAATTCATTAAATGTACCTATACTCTTAAGAGAGATATAATTATAGTATATATTATTTATTATTTTGATTTCTTAATGGTTTAGATTCATTACAGATCAACATATATAGTTCATTGATTATTCATGCGGATATTCCGAATCACTTCATAGATTTTCGCAATAAAATTTTGCACTACTTTAAATCAATGAAAATATTAATTCGTTTTAGGTAAAATATTTGATTTCTTTCTTTGTAGACTCTAAAAAGAAATAGAACGAATTAAGGACACGACAAACGGCATCAGAGCAGAAGAACACCGCGGTATGTTAGTGAGTATGGAATTTCATGATGATATAGTTGTGGAGATCATCTCTCGCTTGCCCTTGAAGTTTGCAATTCAATGTAAAGTTCTATGCAAGAATCTCAAAGGTAGAATTTCTAATCCTAATTTTATCCAATCTTTGATCCGACATCAAAAAGATTGTTCTACACAACTCATCTATTCATCAAAGATTTTATTCACCAATAAATTTCACAAAATCTCCTTTAATTCTATCCCAATCATTGAATATGCAACGATGTCACCTGATGATATTAAACTTCTAGCCTCATGTAATGGTCTGATTCTCTTTGATTTTGATGAAATTATCAATTATTGTATTTTCAATCCGTTAACTGGAGTGTACCAATTGATACCATACCCCGAATCTACAAATGAGTTTGGTTATACAGGCCTAGCTGTTGACTACCCGAATTCAAATCAATATAAATTGGTTGCCATCAGTAAGCTGGATGAAAATTTCAACTTGTTCTACAAATTTCATGTACTTTCATCAGAGCAATCTGGCTTGTGGCATGAATTTCAACTGAGAGCCAATACTTTCATCGCTTTATTCTCTGATATCCACCCGTTTACTGATGCAATTCTCTATATTGGCTCAGAAATGACGGTAATGTTCTATCTTTTGATACAAAGAAAGAAGAAGCTATAATAATTGACCGTCCTCAGTTTATTGATCATTTTGATCTCAGCTACGGTAAGATTTTCACTGGTCACGATATATGGCTAGGGAAGGCACAAGGTATACTCACCCTTGTATCCATTTTTAGAAAGTCCATTGTCATTTCTACTTATAATAATGCAAGCAGCAATTGGATTATTTCCCACATTTTGGACAACTTTGTTTTGGGCCCGAACAATATTATTAAAGGCTTTCGGACAGATAGCAAAGAGGTGTTTTTTCTAGTAAAAAAATTCTTGTCACATTATCATCTATACGAGTATGATACTAAGATCAATGGGTACATATTAGTTACAGTGTTGTATGAAACAATTAATTATCCCATGTATTGCTACTATCCAACGTTAGCTTGTGTTCATAAGACGCCCTCTGATAACGTAGAGACTACTCATATGTTGGATATTGCTGCAACATTGGATGACTTCAGAAGATTTATTATCGAAGGTAACAATTTAGTTTCAGTTTAATTCTGTATTATTTTAGTTCTTGTAATGTCCTAAATGAGACTTAAGGTCAGGATTAGCTATTCCTTTCAAATTTAATGTCTTTTATGTGAAACATTTTCTCCCATATCATCTCAATTGAGCCTATCGACATTTTTGTTTGTTTGACTTTAAACAATAATTAGTGAGTTATAGCTTATAACTAGGTTAAATTACAAAATGTCCACAAGACAAATACAAAAGTGAACAAAAAGAAAGACTGGTTTTCATTTTAACGACTAAAATGCTTTCAGAAAATGATATTATTATATTCAGTAGTAATCTAGTGGTGAGAGGTGATTAGACATGATATAGTGCAATTACAGCTTATAGAGGACATAACCTTAGATAGGAAGGTGTGGGGAGCACGAATTAGGGTAGAAGGTTAATTAGTAGGTAGGTGCACAGTGTTTGGTTGCCCTTATTAGTAATTGTAGGACTACTCTTGTAGTTTCTAGTTCTTCGGCTTCTGATGCTATCTTGTATTTCGTGTAGTTCGATTATAGTATTATTTTGTTGAAGTATAGTTATGCGATTATCTGTTGTTTTTTGTTTATTGTCTATATCTCTTGTACTTTCATTTCATCTTTTTCTGGTCATTTTTCGTCTTGAGCCGGGGGTCTATCGAAAACAGCCTCTTTACTTCATCTCTGAGGTAAAGATACGGTTTGCTTACATTCTACCCTCGCTAGACCCCATTTTATGGAAATATACTGGGTATGTTGTTGTTGTAGTAGTAGTAATCTAGTCCAATTCTTCCATTACAAACTTTAATTTATTACTACTTGGCAGGAGTAACGAAAACTGCATTTCCAAGAAAGTATGGGGTTCACGTGAACATCATAAACTGACTTCATAAATACGAATTTTCACAACGTGATATACACACATCATAAAGGCATTTTCTAGGTCTGATTTTTTACTTGAAATAAGTTTAAATCCCTTCTACTTCTTCTCTTATTTTAGTTCATCAGAAGAATCAAGAGGAGAAGGAGGAGGAGAAAATATTGTAATAGATGTAGCTTCTGTCCTTCACTGTCTTCAAGAGTTATTACTTTCTATTTAAGATGACTTAATTTGTGAGTGTTCTTTAGAAAACTGTTATTTCAGGGAGACATGGTTGAAAGGAAAAAGAAAGGTTAGTCAATAACAACTCTTTGGGAAATGAAAAGGAAATGGCTATTATTAGTGAACTTATTTATCTTATTTTTATATTAATAAAGTCACTCAACTTATATGTTATTTTGTTTAAATGGGGAACACAGTTAACATTGTGAGTATGAGTAAGAGAAATAGAAATGCATGGACAAGTTTAGAGGGCTATCTTTGTCTAAATGATCAAGGAGGAGATTCAACACGTAGTTAAAAATAAACTCTTTTATCCCCTACCCATTATCTTATGAGAAGGATCAACAATGTTCTCATTTACTCTTTAGCGTAACTCGAATTCACCTATCAATTAATGGTGGAGATGCTCAATCACTTGAGCAAGTCTAACTTATTTGAATTTTCTGTTCAGAAAAACATTCGCTTTTATTACTTTTTTGGAGGGGGTGAGGTGTGGGTGTGGGGTGTCTTTAGGACTCTTTGAACCTAAAATAAGATTCTTTTTTCTCATCTAAATTTGAATATATATATGACCATGGTCAAATTAAAAGGATAATAAACATGGTTGTTTTTCACTCTTTGATTTTTTCAGTTGCATTTCTTAGTTTTCATCTTTTCTTTCAAAATAAAATCTATCATTTCTTCTTTTTATCTTTCCTTTACTCCAAATATTTAAATAGGAAAATGCAATTAATAGTCATACGTTAGTAAAAATTAACCCAAAGTTAAAGAATCAAAAAATAATTAATGAATTAATTCCTAATCTATTCATATTGTTGACTATAGTCATTTCTCAATGTATTTCCCAAAATATTAAATTTATTGTATTCAAAGGCTAATTTAATAAAATTTTCATTTTATATATTGTATCTTAAGAGATGTGTCAAGATAATACTTGAAAAGTAAAAATAAACGGAGGGAGTAATAAAGAAGCCCCACATTTGTGACTTCCAAAGAAACAAAAAAAAAAAATTTGACTAGTGTAGACGGGTTTTTTTTAAAAAAAAAAATGCAAAACACCGACCTCTGATTTCTTTTATTTTTTTTCAAAAATCAGCCTTCAACTGTTGTTGTTTTTACAAAAAATAAATTTGAAGACTATAAATAAATAAAAACAAACAAAGTCGGGTAAGAGGTAGGGTCGAGTAAGTCAGAAAATTGAATGGATAAATTTATCTGATTGCAGTCAGAGTTTAAAATTAGGGAAAACTACCTAAATAGATATACCTCCTTATCATATCTACTAAATCTCCCACTACTTTATTTTAATTATTTTATATACCATATGTTAACAAAAAATCCACTTTCTTCCTCTCAGATACATGCTTCACATCCATATAGCATATCCCACTTTTTTCGCCTAAGATCAAGGCAATTCTAAAAATTCAAACCCAAAATTAAATTTTCAAAGTGCTTTTCCTTTCATTGTTTCTCTGTCATCATCTTCAATAAATCAACTTCTTCCACCATTATCAAGGATTTGACAAGATCTATTACTTAAATTTGGTGAGTTTAGTTGATGAATTAATCAATATTTAAGTTATGTATTTGTAGTATATTGAAGCTTTGAATTCTAATTTTTCAACTTCAATCCACAAATTTCAAACTCATTTAAAAAATCTAATGATTTTGGCTTAACACAAAGCTTTTCAAACTTCATTAATGGCGAATGAAGAGCCTTCATTTACACCTTCTTTGGATGGTTCGCTTCTCTTCTCTTCTTCCGATAGAAATGAACACAGGAAAAATATAGTTTTTCAACTAGATTTGTAATTTTTCTTATTCCAACTTTAATCCACAAATTTCAAAAATCTGGTGATTTTGGCTTAATACAAAAAAAATTAAACTACATTAATGGCGAATGAAGGGCCTTCATTTACAGCTTGTTTGGATGGTTCTTTTCTCTTGTTCCGGTGGAAATGGGCACATGGAAAATAAAAAAATTCGGCCAGATCTGTGTTTTTTATTATTTCTTCATCATCTTCTTCTTTTAAGCATGTATCTATGCACAGATACATGTATCAAAAGTTTTGATGGGGCAATTTGATACTTGATACATGTATTTTGAATTCATTGTATGAAATTTATATTGGATATATCAAATTAATATTGGATTGACTGTATTTTGAATATAATATATGAAATTGGTACATAATACATCCCAAATACCTGTATTAAAGGTATCTGTGCACAGATACATTCACCAAATTAGTATTGAATATATCACAAATACATGGATATATTTTTTCTTCTTCTATTAAGCATGTATCTATTCACAAATACATATATCAAAAATTTTGATGGGACAACTTGATACTAGATACATGTATTTTGAATTCACTATATGAAATTTATATTAGATACAACAAATTAATACTAAATTTACTATATTTCGGATATAATATATGAAATTGGTACGTGATACATCAAACTAATACTATATACATATAAACAAATACATGAAATTAATAGTAGATACATATAAACAAATACATGAAATTAATAGTAGATACATATAAACAAATACATGAAATTAATAGTAGATACATATAAGCAAATACATGAAATTAATACTAGATGCATATAAATAAATACATGAAATTAATACTTGATAAATATTAAAATATACATGAAATTAATACTAGATATATATAAACAGATACATGAAATTAATACTTTATACATATTAAAATATACATGAAATTAATACTATATATATATATAATGATACACTAGATGAATTTTGGTGAATGTATATGTGTATCATTGTCACCAGATACATGTATTTGGATACATTACAAAATTGATAATAGATACATCAAATTAATGAATTTATTATTTTAAAGAATAATAAAATGAAAGTAATCAAATTACATAACCAAGATATATATGTTTCCATCTTATATTAATGAAATTAATGAATTTATTATTTTAAAAAGTAATAAAATAAAATTAATTAAACACATATACATTCCTTGATTTCCTCCTTATATTAAGGGATTTGATTAATTAAAATTTCCATAATTAGTTGTTCATGTATCTGAGATACACACATTCAGTAAGGATCAAGCATGTATCCGAAGTCAAAAAAAATGGTAAAAAAAGTAAATAGGTAAACTAGTATTTAAAGAAGTAATTAGACCTTAAATATGTAGGTTTTTTGTGGTTTGCCCTTAAAATTATACCAACAATAAAATGTCACGTGAAATTTAAATAATTTTTTTTGATACAGTATTGACCATTAGTCAAAGAGCATAAATAAACTACAAATATAACCAGCGAAATATTTTAGATGAATAAAAAGTATATTTAAATCTTTTGCCATAATTCAAACTCATTTTAAAACTTTTTCCATATATTCTAATATAAATAGTGACATTGACTAGCCTATTTCTACCCCTTGAGTACTTTTATTAATGTCGAGATACTTCAGAATCAAATCATGTTTTAGTTAGTTTTTTAGGTGAATTTCTTTAGATGATGGATAACATGATAATTTTTTTTAAGGAAATTAGTTTTATTTAGGTGTAATAAAAGTAGAGTTGGGCATTTTATTTTATTTTTTGGTTCTTGACTAATGTGTGACTTGTTTGATACTAATGCATTTAATTTTGGCAAATGAATCTTAATCTTTAAAAAAAGAAAACTAATTGAAGCAAGGATTCTGGTCGTGACTTTTCGACTCAATATTTAGCTCTTTAAGTTTACTAAGTAGTTTCTTTAGGCTATAAGTGACTTTCTTTGAGTTCATTTGTTTCAATTGAATTTCAGAATTTGAATACATATTTCACTTGAGTTTGCATGTGTCACGTGTGTTGAAATTTTGTGAGTCCTTTTGCACTCCTCAGTCAATATCAACAAGAAATGTCGTGACCATTTAGGTTTGGCTTACTTAGCAGGAAAAAAGCTTTTTGAATCAATAAAAGAAGTCTATTGAATCAGCTTTTGGGAATAGTATTTGTAGTCTAGAACTTGTGTGGGATGTGTTTCAAGACGAAATCTTAAATTAACTTGGTTTGAAAAATAACATTAGGCCTTCATCGGATCCTTTTTGTGCCTTAAATTTCCTACCCCTACTTATTTTCCTTAATCAACTCCTTTGAAGTCTTTAACCTTTTCTTTGACAATTATGTTACAAGTTTAATCTTTTTTGTATTTTAATTGATCTATCTTTTGACATCCTACCCCTCAAAATGCTTCTTTTTTTTTCGGCAGATACCTCTCAAAATGCTTGAAAGTCAAAATATAGACTAAAAGCCAAAATTTGAAGGTGACATTGAAAAAAATGTGATGTTGTTTAACTATCCTCTTATGAAGAATAAACCGCAATCCTTATAGTTCTATCTATGAAAATCTTTAACGTCTTCTTGATTATCTAAAACATCACTTGTTTAGAAACAAAATGAAAAAACTAAAACACAATTTACTTGGGAATGGAGAGAGTACTACAAGGTGCCTTCAGTTTCAACAAACAATTACTACGTGCCATCAATGCCTAAAAAAGAGTATTATAATATAGTTTTAGCCGGAAGAAGGTTTGAATGAACCTCCTTGCCCCTACCAAGCTCCGCCCCTGCCCTCCACCACCTTTACTATTATAATTCACCTCGTCCTCCTTCACCATCACCACCACCTTCTCCAATGTAATGTTTAAAACGTCATTCTTTTTTAAACGGACTAATAAGGTACCACCTAAAATGGTACAGGTTCTATGAACTCAAAAAGGTCATAACAAGAGAAAGATTACAATATTACCCTCAACAGATATATCATTTAATGGAACACACTGTTGAAATGTATCATTTAACCCACATAACCAGAAATATAACCTTTTAAGTTTCTCCAACATAGAAGCATAAATTGGAGATGAACATCTCAACCAGGCAAAGAGTACCTATGTGGGCAATTTACTCTAGCCAGTAGATAGCGAAGAATTCGTTTCTCAAGAGGAAATTACATGAAGCTTCTTCTATTACGAATAGTCCAACCATGAAAACATCACTTCTCCTCGAAAAGGTACAGCAGCAGCATCTATACAAAGGTCAAGCACATTTGTGCGTATCAAGCATTTGTGCCTGGATCACTGATCACACCCAGGAAATCATCCTTTATCGTACCAATGCAGAACTGAAATAGGACATGGGAAACCAACATGTTAGGGACATAACAAAGAATCCATGCGGCGCAAGCAAAAATAAATCTTGGATTAACTAACTAAAAGTGTCTGTGCAAATGACTCAAAACACCTATTTGTTGAAACCAAAGAGTCCATGCGGCGCAAGCAAAAATAAATCTTGGATTAACTAACTAAAAGTGTCTGTGCAAATGACTCAAAACACCTATTTGTTGAAACCAAAGAGAGAATCAGCTCTTTGTTACCTAATGTGGGCAAACTTTGTACATAGTAAGACGGTTATCAAAATTTCAGGGCATCACTCAAGGTTTTTAGGATATTTTACTAAAATAAAAGGAGAGCTGATGACATACAATTTCTGTGGCATCAACACGTGTTCCAATAATCTTCAATCGAACTTCACTTTCCTTCTGAATTTTAACCTGCAAAAGATGAATAAATCAAACTACTGAATCACATCTACAAGCTGAATTTTTTTTCAAAGAAGAGATAAAGTAAGGAAAGCAAATAAATGACACACCGAACCATCTGAAGTTGTATAATTTGGCACATCCCCCGATTGAAACTCCATGTCATCTGGTATCAACTGTTGGAAATCCAAGGGTCAAACACAAACAGACATGAGAAAAAGGCCTATACAAGCTTTTGCAAGCATAGAGGCTTTATGTAAGAAAAGAAAAAGCTTTTACATGCATCAATTGGACTGCATAATAGCACAGTCTGGGAATTCTTAAGCTTTTATTTGGATATCTTGGTCTAGGAACCAAAGAGTTTCCAATTTTTGTTTGGCTAACCAGTTCAACTGATCTCATTCTTTTTTTGATCGGTAACTGAAAGAATATTATGGATGTAAAGAGGGGCCAACTTTAAGAAAAATCTGGACAGAAGTGCATCCACAAGATAACTTTACAGTGAGTGCCAATTCAACTGTTCTCATTGTTTTCAACCATATTATAAAACAGAGAGTAACTTGAATATTAATGAATCACTTTCTACGTTCACAGCCTGAAGTCACAGGAAAACTTTTCTTTTGTAGCTTTCCAGAATTGTTCTCTTTCCTCCTCACCGTCTGTCTACTGTGCTAAATGAGATCAAATGCACTGGAAAGGAACTCAAGAATGAGTTGGGACATGGAATCACAGAGCACAAAAGCCTGACGTATTAGCAATGTTTTTCGTTAATTGCTTGGACAGTTTTCAGCAAGATATCGAAAAAAAATTCTTATCTTCGAACAAGGGAGCTTTTCAAGATTTGAATTATTGAATGGCACTTGAGAAGCATATCTGATAAAAGGAGCTTACGACATCAAAGACTTCAGAACAAGTAATCTGGTTGGTTATTAAAAGGTATCTGGTTGGTGGATTTACAAGATAATACCAAGGTGCCATAACTTTAGACTAAAGAGGCTCTTGATCAGATTGTCCGTCTCATGTCTGGCTGCATAAGTAGCTAGGGGCCAAGAAGTGGTTATCTTTTTGGGGCCAGAATTTCAGAAGAAACCTTCAAGATTAGGACAGAGATGAGCAACATTAATTACTAATTACTTTCAGGAAATATTACATACTTCAAAACAACAAATTTAGTGGGCAGCATTTCCGAAAATAATAGTGCCATAACTTCTACTAGAAGGTTTTTTATTATAGATTGTCTCCCTCAAAACCTGTCTACTATAAGTAGTAAGAGGGAAAGACATTAATCTTTTCTTCTTTTTTTTCTTGAGAATGAAAGAGGGCAATGAGGCTAGTTGGTAAGGCTAGAAGGCTATCTGTAACAGTAATGATACGTATCATAATTTCAGGAAATACCAAGGGCTTTTAGAACAATGAGACTAGTTGGTACAGTGCCCTTCTACACAAAAAGGGGGGGTTGTTCTACATCAGACCGCCTCTCTCATGTCTGCCTGTATTAATAGCTACAGGCCAAAGAACAGTAATCTTTTTTGGGACCTAAATTTCACGGGCTACATGAGTAGAAAGTAGACATGTGGCAGGAACTACCGACTTTAAAAGAATGGAGTTTGGACTTAAACTCAATCCTAAAGCTAGCTTATGAAGCCAAGATTGTCCAAGATATAAAGAGACTATAGCCTCATACCCTCAAAACCAATGTAGGATTATAACACCCCTTGCACAACCAAAGCTGGACATATGGACGTGAATAACATCTAGGCCCTAACATCGGGTAATCCAACATCAAGGATGAGGCTTGGCCTGATACCTTATTAAATTAATGTGACCACCTCATCCAAAAGCTTAAACTAGTAGAGAAAGCAACTTTCACGGACATGTCCAAAATCGCCAAAGTGATATTGGAAACTAAACGACATTTCCTTTCAACTACTTTGTTAAGTCCTTTTATTTCAATTCACTGATAGTTGGAGGGAGAGAGTTAAATTAAAAAGCTGGCCCGGACGCCACATTTATCAAAAAAAAAAAAGAGTTCCATTAAAAAGCTACTTGGATCACCAAAGCATATTTGATGAATGGATACTAAACCGATCTAGCTGACCTACAATTTTGGAGAACAGAATACAAGAACTCCTTAAGACCTTAACAGTGGAGAAGGATTTCTCCTCGAATACTCCTTTCGGCGCCTTAAAAGATGAGAGATGGATCAAATGGCATTTCAATCTTCACGAAAATCTATATCGGCTGGTGGCTTTATTTTGCAAGGAAGCATTGGAGATGATAGACTACGTCGCACTTGATGGCAATCTAGCAGCAGAATAAAGATCTAATGCTATTAATCTGCTCGGCATGAACTGGGTGATATCTAAGATAGACGGGCAAGTTATCCAAGAAGTAAATGCAAAAGGATAAAAAAGGGTGAAACTATCTTTTCGCATAGCAGTTGTTCATGTTGTATAGTTTTTATATGGCACATGGATTTTCTCCATTGTGCCAATAAACTGATTTTCTTATCTGGAAAAAGAAATGAAACTATTGAGACATATTGGATTAAAATTAGTTATAAAGATGGCATCCTCAATTCTGTCATCTACTATACAATAGTATCAAGCGACACTTGACTGCATAAGATCTACTTTCTTTTCTTCATTGGTTTGTAAACACAGTATGTAGCACGAACGTATTCTACGACTATAACTATCCCCACTAGAGGCTCACATTTTCCCACCACCTTTTTTCTTGATGACAATGGTGTCCAAGCCAGCCTATGCACACCCCGACTATTCAACTGGGTATCTACTACCTCCCACCAGAAGAGTTATCGTGTACTCTTTCCACTAAGGCATAGGCAAATATGAAGAAATCACTCAATGTTTTTTGCAAATTTTTTGTCTCTCCGGGGATTTGAACCCTAGCCTTCAAGGTCTGTATCCACTTAGTTGACCATTAGGCCACTCCCTTTTTCCTATGGCGGGATTCCCACCACCATTAATGACTAGTCACGCATACACCTCCTAAATAATCTAGGCACCAATCAAGTTCACTTAAGGTGACAAACTCAATACAGTTTAATTTTTAAAATGTCTAACATGAGTGCCATGAACAATTTGATGCTAAGCATAACTCTTAAGGACTATTTATATTAGGCAGAGTGCCATGAACAATTTGATACTAAGCATAACTCTTAAGGACTGTTTATATTAGGCAGAGTACTTATTTAGCTAGGCGAAATTTTTTTTATTTTTTTTATTGATAAATTAGCTTGGTGGAACATCAAACGAAAAGAGTTAACACATTAGAAAACAAAATAAGTAGTTGGATTATCATGGTTTGTTATAGTGATGGAACCCTCCGGTTCCAATCAATCCATTAAGAGTTTGCATCACCAAAGGGGTTTCAAAAATCAAGGGAAAATAAACACAAAAGGAAAATGTAGAGACATGTATGAAAATTGAACAAAAACATCTTTGAAGAATCAATAATTCACCTTTCTAAAAGAAGTTGATATTCATGTTTTCACAATAGAAAATACATGCAAAAGACATTTCATTAATATATCTTTAATCAGTACATTTCATTATCATATTAGTGGCCGTTTGGCCATGAAAACCAAATACCAAGTTGGATTTGGAGTTGTGTTTGGCCATGAATATAAATTGGAGTTGTTTTTGACTTTTTGTGTGAGAAGTGAAAAGTGAAAAAAGTGAAAACAACTTTTTCTTGTTTTTCAAATTCCGGAATTCCACTTCAAGTTGAATTACAGAATTTTTCAAATTTTCATGGCCAAACACCATTTCCGGAATTCAACTCCAGAAAAAAGTAAAAAAATTCCATGGCCAAACGCCTACTAAATTTTCCATATTTCAAATTGACCCATGCAATCATGCATATAGAGCAGGGAATGAGCTGGTAATATGCCACACCAAGAAAATGTATGGCATGTATGGGAATGAACACATGCTGGTCAAAATATTAAAAAATGGAGAACAAACTCACATGATTTGAAACAAAAATCTGCACAGGCCCTGCTTCAGCAAAAAATCCCATCTGCAATATTCCCCACAGAAAAAATTAGATGGAGAAAAGCTAACTAACATTAACCAATCAATCAACTACACCTCAACCCCAAGGAATCAACTATATATATGAATCTTCTATATTCAGGCCCACTTTAGTCCTAACTGGTAGTAATTAATTTATCTTTTAAACCAAATTAGAGGTTTTAACAAGACTAACATTAATGCAATGAAAAATTCTTTCCATGCAAGAAGTCGCATATGCAATATTCCACAATCATAAAGTACCCATAAGTCCAGGCCCCGCTTGTGGGATTGCACTGGTATGTTGTTGTGTTGTATAAAGTACCCATAAGTCGATCAATTAATTAATCAATCAATATAAAATGTCCATTGGTTAATCAATCATCTTCTTCCCAAACTAGTTAGAGTCGGAGATATGATTGTCTGCATCCATTTCACACTATTCGAGCCAGTTTATTCGCTATATATAAATTATAACCAACTATAATGCAACAAAATCTCTTACCTTGCAAAAGTCCCAAATTATAGGGTTTTCGATGTTTATAGGGTGAAAAATACTACATTCAATCCATTCATACATAGGTAGCATGTACCTTTCAACGCATCTAAGAGTACATCTCCTCTTTGGTATTCGATTAAACGTGCATCGACTTATATAATAGTCCTATCCTCTTATTCAGCCTATGATAAGTACTCCCTCCGTCCCATTTTATATGACCTAGTTTGACTTGGCACGGACTTTAAGAAAGAAAGGAAGACTTTTGAAACTTGTGGTCGAAAATGAGTCTTAGATGTTTGTGTGGTTGTAAATCATTTCATTAAGGGTAAAATGGGTATTTTAAAGTATAATTGTTACTAAATGTAGAAATGTGTCATTCTTTTTGGGACTGACTAAAAAGGAAAGTGAGTCATATAAAGTGGGACAGAGGGAGTACTATTTAACTTCAATTTTCTGAAACTGTTTTGCTAGTAGTCTCAGTTTGTGTAATAACTGACTTACTATAATGTTGTTCAGGTAAATATACTCCACAACATAGTCGGCTTGAACAAGAATTTCCAAGAAGGTTAACACAGCTGAGACTCCGTGGCTAATTGTTTTGCTTCACTCTCCATGGTACAACAGTACCAACTACCATTACATGGAAGGTGAAAGCATGAGAGTGATGTTTGAGTCCTGGTTTGTTCAAAACAAGGTTGACATGTTGTTTGCTGGACATGTTCATTCTTATGAACGCTCAGTAGTCCCCTCAGTTTATAAAGAGTTATAAAATTTCATCCTTGAACCAATTTATAAGTCTTTATTTGTATCTGTTACATGGACATTTTCGTAGGAACGAGTATCAAATGTAAAGTACAACATCACAAATAAACAGAGTACTCCAATTGAAGATCCTTCCGCGCCTATATACATAACAATTGGGGACGGTAGAAATATTGAAGGCATTGCTAACAAGTTAGATTTCTGTTCTTTCTTATCTCATTTTTTAATCTGATGTAATGAGAAGAGTTTCTGATGGGAGTCTGCCTGGTTTTTGTTTCTGCAGTCTTTCAGAACCACAGCCGAGCTACTCAGCTTATCGAGAAGCAAGTTTTGGTCACGCGATTCTGAAATTATGAACAGGACTCACGCCTCTTATACTTGGCACTGTAACCAAGACAGTGAACCAGTTGCAGCAGATTCTTTGTGGATTTACAATAGATACTGGTATCCTATAAAAGAAACCAGCTCTATGGCTTGAAAATAATATGTTTGGTAGGCAATGCAGTTCTTATTTTCCTAGCGACTATGTGTTCTCTTAGATCAGTTCATCGGTTACTTTTATTATAAAGTATCCATAGATCAACCTATCAATCTATCACTCATAAAAAGTCGTATGTCTATCAATCAATCTAAATCTCAATCTCAAACTAATTGGAATCAACTATTTAATTCATCGGCATCAATTCCGCTCTACTCCAACCCACTTAACGAGAGCTATTTATTCCTGAAGTATATGAATCATGACCAATTTTAATGCAATGAACAAAAATTCTTACCTTGTTAGCCATGGTAACAACAGCTTCCAAAACTAACATTAACCAATCAATCAACTACACCTCAACCCCAAGGAATCGATTATATATATGAATCTTCTATATCCATTCTGCTACATTAAGGCCCACTTCATTCCTAAAGGGTAGTAACTAATTTATCATTTAAACCAAATTAGTGGTTATAACAAGACTAACATTAATGCAATGAAAAATTCTTCCATGCAAAAAGCCCCATATGCAATATTTCACAACCATAAAGCTAAATCAGTCAATCACTCATAAGAAGTCTATATGCACATCAATCAATCTACTCCATCCGTTCACTTTTACTTGTCCATACTTGCCACATTTAACGCATCAAGACACGACAATTATATTTTTCCATGTTTTATCCTTAGCATTATACTTTTTCCTCAAATCATTTTCCAAGACCTAATACTAAAGATCAATTAATACAGGTATTATAGTAAAATACTCATATCAATCATTGTTTCTTAAGGGGTGTGCAAAGTCCAAAGTGGACAAATAAAAGTGAACGGAGGGAGCAAATCTCAATCCTAAACTAGTTGGGATCGACTACTTAATTCATCAATCCGCTCTACTCGATCTCATTTTATCCAAGCTATTTATTCCGAAGGTATATGAATCATGACCAATCTTAATGCAATAAAAAGAAATCCCTTACCTTGTTAACCATGGTAACAACAGCTTCCAAAATCTCTCCTTTGAAAGGCCGAAACACAACACATTGATACTTCACTGGGAAAGTAACAAAACCCGTTCCATCACGAATTAAACCTTTTCCAACACTTTCAATCCCAGTAATTGCCACTATGAAACCATGTCGACCACTGAAGGAAGAACACGAAATTCAACATTAAATCAAGATTTTTTTTTTTAAAAAAAAACGCAAACTTCAACACTCCCTCTGTCCCAATTTATGTTGCACCTTTCCAATTTTGAGATTCAACCCAGTCTTTCTTTGACCATAATTACTTTATATATCTCTTAAATATTTTGAATTATCAATTACTATAGTTTTCAAATATGTAATTTTTATTTCAAAAGAATTAAAGATTTCATGTCCGAATTCACAGTCAAAATTAAACTATTTGACTCTCGAAATTCGACCAGTGCCACATAAATTGGGGACAGAGGGAGTATGAATTTAGGGTTTTTTTGAATGAAAGGTAACCTGCATGTGCCTTCGACATCTTTCATGAGTTTAGAAACGAGTTTTTCACGAAGGTCACGACCGAAGTGACGAGGATGAAGCTGCATGTTTCTCTCCAATACTATGTGGAAAAACATCTTTGCCTTTTTCGATTTTGCTTGAGAGTGAGAAAACAGAAATTCAAGTGTAAGCTTATGAAGGGGTCGGGCAGGAAATTATATTGGGCCGGGTATATGTTTGAAGTGAAGCCTATCAACAATTGCACAAATAGCCTATTCTAAAGAGCAAAGTTTTAAGACATAATCTAATTATTAAAAATTCTTTATCCATCTACCCTTCCTATTTAGATTTTGATACATCTATCTAAAGAAGAATTGACTTCATTGAAACCCGCATCTTAGTGCTCCCCCTAATATATAAAGGAGAGCTTTTTTTAAGTGGGCCGTTTCGCGCAGGAAATTGCTTAGGATCAACGGGTCACATGACAGGTGCATGTTCTACTTTGCACGTTTCATACTTCAGCCCTTCTCTTATCGGCTTGGCAGGCAAGATACCAGCTTGATTTGTCTTCGACTTCGATTCGTTATGCTTGGAAGCTCCAACAAATCCTAAAGTCTCTTGCCGCCTAAAACTCTACCATGAGAGACTTCTTTAGATTTTCATATCTATCTAAAGAAGAAACGACACGATTGCAATGAATAATAGAGGATTCATAGTATCACCATGCTATACTTAGTCACATTTACAGAGTTAATATTTGTTCGGTGTCAAGCAAAGCCAAGGGGTTTCAATCACTTCATTCCCAAGAAAGCGAATCAGAGATCTCTGATTCAAAGCATAGAAATCTCGAACCATCTCATCATGATACATATTGTGGGTCTAAAGCTAGGAAAAGAGCAATGATAGTGTGAAAGAGATAACAAAGTGAGGACAATTTTTGTTTTATGACCGGGGATGTCCAAGACAGTTTTCACACACTTCGACTAATTTCACGAGATATCTGTCACCTCCCATCAGCCGCCAGACAAAAAGGTTTTTTAAACAAGATAGAAAGGTTAATCGTGCATAATATTTTGAAAATGGTTAAACATTAAATAGCAAAGTAGAAACTGTTCACCCCATGAAATATTTTACTCAACAATTTCACAAAAGCACAATATTGCTACATCTTTACCATAGAAATAATTTTATCAAATTCAAGCCGGCAATGAAGTAGATGAAAATCACGAAAGAAAAGAATTCAACTCCCACCATAGACCAAAAAAAAAGTTAGATAATTTCTTCTCGTACACCTAAACTTCAACATAATCAACATGTGCACAAGCTAATTCAAATACACAATTCCTGGTCTCTAAGTAGCCTGAAGTCACTCTCACATAGCCAGTAAATAAGGTCAATAGAACATAATTTTCTTTACTATACATCTCTCTTTTGTTATCAGTGGTGTCTAAACTATCTTATACACACCTCGACTAAATGTGCTACCTCCCACCAGTACATATACCGAATTACTACTTCCTCAACTACAGAACGAATCTAACAATCTTCTAATTATATCTATTTTCATCTCAAAGGAATCTTCAACACCAGACAATCATCAAGAACCAGTAGCAAACCATTAGACTCACAGAGAAACTACCATCCAATTAAGGAAGTTGCTGCAACAGAACAAATTTTTAGTATCAACGATCTACATATCTGCACGGCAATTTACATACCGATTTACACGGTTTAATTCATAAATTGCATGAAGTTAAATAAAATAAAAAAGACAAATGAAAAAAGAAGAGAGTATGTGGCCTTGAGGCCACCTCGAAACTACAGTTAGGTCCTCGAATTTTCAGCTCAGAAGAGAAGGCTTTTTTTAACCAAACACTAGCTCCTCTCCGTTCTAAAACATACTCGTACGATGTACATCCCAGAAGTCGTCTGCATCTTCAACTGTTCTTTGCCAGCCATAAGAATTTCTGCATACAAGATTAAACTTCTTAAAGGCTAACTAAAAAAAACAAACATCTGTACAAGATGCATCATGCATAACGATGCAAAAGCTGAACTTTTAACATAACTGATTGCAAAAACATAGCTTTTCAGATAACTTTTCCCAAAATACAAGCCCGTCCACTATTCAGCCCATAAGAAACAAGAAATGTTGGAAGTAAACTATGGGAGCATAAGATTTTTGCCGGTAGTAAGATCTTTATTTGCATCCTTATTTATCAAATAGAACATGATCCGCGCATCCTTAACTGTACATACAGAAATTGATCTGCAGCCTTGTTAAAAGAAAAGTCAGTCAAATAAATCGCCCCCAAGGCTTTGGTTAGTGGTAAGAGCATAACGCATGATGTGCGAGTTACACACATGCCAGGAGTTCAAACTCCGGCGCAGAAGAAAAATCTGGTATTTAAGTTTGAGAGGGATAGAGGGGGCAAGTCAATTATCCACCTAATTTTGAACCATGCGCCACTGGCTTTTGATGATTTCTCAATTATCAAAAATGAGGGGGAAAAGCTTACAGTTCGGGAATAACTTGAAAAACAGAAGCAAAATAAACTAACATTAAGAAGACGATATCAAATGTTAAATAGGATAATTCGAAATTTTGCGAAAATTGGAGATCAGCCGACTGATTCGCAGTACAAATAACTGGTAATGGTGCTAACGCCTACCAGAAGTATCAGTTTCACTGAGCTCACCAATTTCACTAGAAAAGGTCGAAAAGGGGAAATCTGAACAAAAGAAAGAAACAAGGAAAAAGAGATGACTTTTGTTCACTTCAGAAGTCAACTTCACACAACACTCGAAAACTGAACATTATTGGACGGCTTAAAGAGATGATAGAACTACAGACAAACAATTTTGAGAAAAGGAGAACCATTATATCTCAGTATATAAAGAAGTACCCCATATTTGATGCCAACAGTGGTACACAATAAATCTGAAGACCATTTAAAGTGAAAATTGGGACTAGTTACAAAGACGACCCCAATATTTTAGCTAGTTTCATGTTGCACCTTTGTGGTTTCCCTTTTTTCTTCCTTTATGTGAATAAAGTTTCAACTATTACGAAAACCTTCGGTCTTTGGATGTTTCATGACTCCCTGGTTACTCCTACATTGGTTGAGGGAATGTTGTTGTCTTCTTATATGGTCTTAGACTCTTAGTCTATTTTTTCTGATATGTCTTAGTCTCTTAGATAATCCTCACCATACGAGTTGGCTTTAACAGTTGTATTAAACCCAGTATCCATTTTCCTGACACAAGTTAACAGAACCAATTTCCTGACACAAGTTAACAGAACCAATCTCACTCTATTCTTGATCTACCCAATGTTGAGCCTCGTGTTAAGTTCTTCCGACTCCAAATGTCTAGAGGTGGGCACGTGAGGGTGTTGGATAATCCCATATTGACGGAGAGAATAAGTTGTCTCCTTATATGGTCTTAGATAATCCACACTCCATGAGCTAGCTTAGCCAATATCCATTTTTTTAACATGGTAACAGAGTCGAACCACTCCTATTCTTAGCTTACCTGATGTTGATTGTCATTTTATGTTCTCCATGCTCAAAATGTTCAAACCTTCGGCATGGATAGGGATGGGTTAGAATGTCCCATGAATTGCTATTTAGTATCTACTTGTATGATCTCTACACAAACCCAACTTTGTGAACTGACTTTTGACATTGAGTTAAGCCCAAAGTGCATTTTCTTACCATATTGCCAGTATATCAAGCGATACGTATCTAGATCCATTACACTTGAATAAGGAAAACCATATAGAGTACTCTACACCGTACCTTAGGATATTTTGCATTTAATTATAAGATACTAAGTTAGCTTATTAGTAGAGAAAATGATTGCCTACCATATCATACATGACCTAAAACTTCCTCTATAAGGAGGCAATCTTTTACATTGTGAGTCAATTAAGTCAGAAAGAAGTTTTCTCTTCTAATTCCTTATAAGGTATCAGAATCTCTATGATCTTGGTCGAGACTCAAATAGTTTCTACAACTAGCAAGTGGCCTTATGCCTCTTGCCATACCAAAGTTGGTCGCCCACCAATATTCTACTTTTCTTTCTTTTGGTGTCCCGTGTCACCCCTCTCTAATGATCAATGTCACTCCTCTTTCTCGCAACCGTTCAAGCATTGCTACCTTCTAACGATTATTCAAGCATTTCTTATATCTTCCGTGATTGTTTCGGTACCATTCATCTCACAGACAACCATTTTCGGTGTCGCTACTCTCTCATTAACTGACATTGCCTTCTAAGCCTCAAGTTACGTTGATAATATCTCTGAGATTTGCAACACCATAGCTCATTTTGAGGACTGAGAATATATTCATTTCGAAGTATAATGCAAGAGATACTTTATTTTGTTGTACAGTTATCAATGATTTTCGAAGGATAAAATTCTAGCAGCAGTTATTAGTCATGGTGGATCATTTCCAACGTGAGTAGAGTGTCAGAATTTTATGTTCGTTGCTCCAGAGAACAGAACAAAAAGATGTTACACATAGAATCATAATCAAATGGTTGAAATGGAGAAGTGCTACTGGTGTTATGTGATAGAGCAATGTGTAGCAAAGTGAAAGCCAAGTTTTATAGAACAGTTTATAAGACCAACAATGCTATATGGAAGTGAATGTTGGGCCATTAAAGTACAACACATCCCCAGTTACAAGACCAACAATGCCATATGGAAGTGAAATGGAAGTGAATGTTTTGCTCCTCATGGGAGTATAATGTTTTGCTACTAAACAAACTCATAATGAAGATGCAACTGGAGAAGGACATGGAAGTTCCTTTTCATTAACACAGAGGCTCTAACATTCCATTAGATTGGAGAAAGAGAGACAGCAACAGAGGGATAGGAGTAGTAGTAGGAGAAGTAATGGGAGAAATAGAAGTTTGCTTATTTTGTTCAATTTTAGGGAAAGAATAAAAGGATAAGGAAGGAAAGCTTTAAACATATTTAAAATTGACCAATGACCAAATTACATATGAGGGACAGAATAAAAAATAATATCATTGCGTATCTTTCTTCAAAGAATCTAAACACAAGATAATGTGTACTTATAAAACGAGCACCAAGAACTATTATCTACCTTTTCCTTCCTTCCAACTCCTTTTGCTTTCTTTGAAAAGTCTCATTATTATTCTTCAATTTTCTTTAAGTTACGACTGTCAGATGCCACTGCTAATGACTTCTTCACAAGCATGGGAGTAAAAGAAAAATATAAAATAAGGCGGATTTAGAAATTAAATCATGTCAAAGTTGGATTCTCTGGTAACAGTTTCTCCCATATAAACTCTCAAATCAACAGGTTAGGCAGTAAAAGGATCTTCCAAGTGGTAGAGCATTTCATAATAAACCATATAACAGGGTTTTAGTCATGTTCCCTTCCCCAAAACCAAAAAAGGAAGCGGGAAATAAATACATACAGAAATAGATAAAGGGAGAAAATCAAATAAATAAATAAGTATAAACCAGTAGCAAAATAACACAGAAGCTGTTTCCATCAAAATCATATTTTGTGGCCATTGTTTCACTGCGTACACTAAATAGGAAAAGAAGAAGAAAAAAAAGATTGTTCATATGATAAAAGAATCTTTTGCCTCAAATAGCATCTTGGTAATTTAACAGTTAAGATTATCATTTTTATCAGAATACACATGTATATAAAAAGGGCAGCCCGGTGCACTAAAGCTCCCGCTATGCATAGTTTCAATAAAATGGTTGTGTCAAATATAATTGCAACTAACTTTATTTACCCCACCATTTTTCTTTGGAACACATTGAACTTGAGAAGAGGACAAAAAGTAGCTGAACCACATACACCATACTCTTTTCCTGAAGAAAGATATGGAATCATGGGAGAGAAAAGGTGGGAATTTCGTGAAAACGGTGAGAAGGGAAATCAAACTAGAAGTGAACCATCTAGTGACACAGGCGATTCTAGGATTTTTAGAACATGGGTGCACCACTAAAAAAAGAAGAAAAAATGTATGTAGTGGGAATTGAACCCTAGACCTCAAGGTAAATAACTCAACCTTTAACCAGGTGCACCATTTAGTCTCCTTATAGCATGGGTTCCAGCAGTTAATATTATACTAATTTTATAAAATATATACATAACATATCTAATTTTACGGGAAGACCACGGGTTCCCGTGCCTCATTTTTTTAAACTAAATCACCCCTGTCTAGTGACCTTCTATTGGTCTTGATGGAGAAGTACTTCTGTGCCATATTAAGGGACCTACCTTGATTGGTAATGTTTGAATCAATTTTGTATTTAGGCTTGATTATATGTTAAAATAATATTTGAAAGACATGAAACGGGTAGAATGATAAACAAAATTCAAAATAACATCAATTATTAAATGTTTGCTTGACTTTTAAGATTGTATTTTTTCCATTGAACGAAATTATTCCGCCCTTGTGGGACAAACTAAATGAACAAAGTAAATCAAGCAGTATGGGAGAATGAAAGTAATGTACAACATTTATACCTTTAAAGTGATTATATTTTGACATTACTAAATAGTGTTCTTGATGGCATCCCAACCTATCTAATGTCTCTGATCCCTGTGCCAGCTAGTGTGGAGAAGAAAATGGATAAAATCATAAGGCAATTCATATGGGAAGGTAATCCAGAAAGGAGGAAATTTCATCATGTAAATTGGAGCATTGTGACAAAACATAAGAAGGAAGGGGGTCTGGGAGTTAGGTATAATAGAGCTCATAATCAGAGCTTGCTATGTAAATGGCTATGGAGGTTAAATGATGGGAAACAAGTTTCACGGAAAGCAGTGGTAGAGGTGATTTATGGAAGAGAGGGTTTCTTGGAACCAAGCAGTGAAGACTCCATATGGAGTAGCTGTTTGGAGATGGATCTGTAGCCTCTGGGAGGAATTCAACAAGTATGCTGTCTTGAGGATAGGCAATGGGAAAAGATCAGACTTTGGGAAGATAATTGCAATGGGTTTGATTTGCTGAAAAATCAATTTCCCAATCTGTACAGATTGGCCTATAATGCTGAAGTCCTCTTAGCTGATATATTTACTGATTCATGATGGAACTTCCAGTTCATAGGGAATCTCTTTGACAGGAAAATGCAGGAAGTTGTATTTATTCATAAAGAAGATGCAATCACTACTTTTATGGCCAGAAAAAGAAGATGGCCTACTCTGGAAAGCTAGTAAAAAAAGGTTCTTTTATTGTCAGCTCATTCTATAAAAAAACTCAATGCTATTCAGCCAGTGCAAGCACAAAAGTGGCCTTGGAGGATGATCTGTACAACAACAGTCCCAACAAAAGTTCCCTTTTCTGGTTGACTGGTATCTCATGAAGCATGTCTAACTCAAGAAAATTTGATTAGAGGCGGTAGGATAATGTGCATCAGATGCTACTTGTGTGAGAAATCGTGTGAATCTATGGATCATATCTTTGTGCATTGTGAATTCACTTGGCGACTGTAGACCATGACCATGTTCATAGCTAACTTTGGCATCCATTGGACAAGTCCTATGAAGTTCAAGAATGTGTTAAGAGTGCTGGGAAATTGCATGTCCAGAAGCATCCCTAAAGAAGATCTGGAGAGTTATTCCTCTTACCATAGCTTTGGACTATATGGAAAGAAAGAAATAAGAGGTTTGAAAGCAAAAAGGAGCAGGTCTGTGAAATATAGCTGTTTGCATTACTTGTACTATTGGAAAGATGAAAACGTTGTTATGAATTCAGATAACTTGTACTAGCTAGACTGCTTACGATTTTAATGTAATCAAGCCAGCATTATCTCTGTACTTTCACAGTATCAGTTTGATACTGTTTTAACAAAATCATACCTTAACAGGAAAAATATTTTGAGAGTAGGAAAATGACAAGCCAGAGACACTTTCATTTAACATCATGAAATCAACCGATGACAAAAACGAGACATTTCTAAGACGCTCATTCTATCATGGAAACAGCATAAGTGTAGCATATATAATGGGAAATAAGATTGCATAAAGCTACTAACCTTAGGTGCTCTGCCAGATCACAGATATAAGCTATCGATTTTTGCCTCATATAAACCGAGGCTTTCTATCTGTTGGCTTCAGTATCTGGAACGAGCACATTAAACTTTCATCAACACTCATCATTGCACCAGCATTATCAAATTCACCACAGTAGTTTGGGGCCGAAAATATTGTCACTAGCTGCCTTTCAGCAAAAAATTCATAACCATCTTCAACAACCTAGGTTGAAAATATTCTGGTCAATATGGAAAAACATACGGGATAGACAAAAAAGAAGCAAAATTCATATAAATACCTGGTGGGCACGACAAACAAGGTCCATATCGTGTTGCATCAAGAATTCTGCCACCTTATCAGGACCAAAAGTATATGAAACTCCCCTATCATTCATTCCCCAACCTTTAACTTCCCGGCTAGGATCTGACCAAAGTAAATCACACAGCAAACCAGAATCTGGAACATCAGTTGGACGAGGTAAATTTCTTATCTGATCTAAGTGTGTTAGATCTGGAGAAAGACCACCATGCATGCATAGTATTTTCTCATCTATGAGAGCAGCAACGGGAAGACAATTGAAACATTCAGTGAAGCATTTCCATAGCTTCACATTGAATCGGCGCTTACATTCATCATAGAATCCATAAATCCGATTAATAGAAGCACATTCATGATTTCCTCTCAAGAGAAAGAAGTTCTCAGGATATTTAATTTTGTATGCAAGTAGAAGGCATATTGTTTCCAAACTCTGTTTGCCACGGTCCACATAGTCCCCTAAAAACAAATAATTGGCCTCAGGAGGAAATCCCCCGTACTCAAAAAGCCTCAAAAGATCACCATACTGGCCATGGATGTCACCTAGAATCCACACCAAAAAACAAAGAGGGGAAAGGAGACGGATTTATCAGTCCAATACTGTTTTAATATGAATGATCACATGCACTGACTAAGAAAGAAACGATAAAAAGAACCAAATACAAGACAATGAAAGTAAAATGTTATTAATCGGGAAAAGGAACCTATCATAAAATAAACTGACTTCATGATATACGATATAATGACAATACAATATTTCAAAGGAATCACAGTACGTTGCAATGGCTATATAAGGCAGATAAAATAAAGATATCATGTACAGTGTACACCATTAAAGTTTCACTGTTTTCAAGATAGACAAGACAATTACGATGACAACGAAAGAATCTATTATCTCCTTCCTCCCTTTCCTAAAATTTTAGTAGCCATATTTCCGAAATCTAACCAGTACAGCGATTTATAAGAACCATGCCAGTGATCTTTTTTTTATGAATAATGGTAAATTTTATTAATAGAAGTGCAGCACCAAGCTGGTACAGAGACAAAGCACATATGATATTCAACTCCTCATTCTAATATCAACATTCTACATATTAGATTAAGAAAAAAAATATGAAACCAACTACCCCACATGTAAGCCATGAGTGCACATAACGCAATAAACTCAAATGTTAAATGAGTTGGCAACTGCACAATCAAGATTAAAGAAGCTACAAAAAACATCATTGATAAACTAGACCAAGTAGAGCTTTGTATTACAGTTAGAAAATATTGAGAAGCCCTGGTTTGCCATAGAAGACAAATCATGGAATCAAAAGGGTCCAAATGAAGCAGAACAGATACTGAGGATTCATATAGCTGATGCCAACTAATTGGGATTGAAGCATAGTTGTTGTTATTGGATATATTAGAACAAACAACTTTACATGTTACCCTACCCGATACATGCTATATGAGACAAGTGAGCAAGTTGTGCATAATCAAACTTTAAGAAGCTGCATAAAACATTCTACTATTTGATAAACTGAAGCAAGTAGCCATCTGTATTTCAGTAAAAAATAAAAGCAAGCCCTAATCTGCCTTTTATGAGTACCGGAATGAAGCGTGTGCAAACAATGCGAAACAAATACTGAGGATTCATATAGGTGACCGCAATTAATTTCAGATTGAGGCATATACAAATTCGACCAAACAAAATATACATATTACCTGCCTAATAAAACCGAACCGACCAATCCCTTCCAAATCAGTAGAAAATATAAAGAAGCCCTAATTTGTCTTTTATGAGTACCGGAATGAAACGTGTGCAAACAATGCAAAACAAATACTGATGATTCATATAGGTAACCGCAACTAATTTCAGATTGAGGCATATACAAATTCGACCAAACAAAATATACAAGTTACCTACCTCATAAAACCTCACCCACCTATCCCTTCTAAATCAGGGATCAGATAAATTTCCAAATTTATCAGAAAAGTTGTCATTTTTATAGTAATAAAACCTTTAGCTTTATCAAGTACTACTACCTCTATGTTTTCGGATAGTATAACCGATTATATGATGTTCTTTTTGCTCTTGGAGTAAGAAAAATATGTTTGAAAGGTGCGTATCGGTGAAGTCAAGAGATTCCGGAATCTCTCTTTCCTGTGCTATCAAGAATAAGGAAATTGCAAGAGATATATCGAAAACAAAATAAGTTCTTTATGCCTTTAAAACATGATAAGATCAGAAACCATATATCAACAATCTCAAGCTATTTGTGGTCAACAATATATATACATTTGCCTATATATAGAAACACAAAGACAGGTGTAAGGTGCAAGGTGCAAGGTGCAAGGAAACAATATATATACATTATTATACGCGCGTGTAAGGTGGAAACAATATGTATACATTATTATACGCGCGTGCAAGAGATTCTGCTTAGTGTAAGTGCAAGGCGAAAGTCATAAATGAAATAGAACTCCCTGTCTCATTCCCGGTTAACCGTGAACAGAGTGAAGGGTGGGCCAAGAGCTTTTTATAAGGGGTCTTTTTTCTACAATATTCCCCGTGCTCACCTATATCCTATTTCTCTTCTAGCTGGCGGATTCTCTCTTTATATCGATTTCTCAACTCATAATAAGTAAGGCACAGAGAGCTCAATGTAGGAATCGTGGAAAGGCAAGTAAACTGCCTCGCTCCACTAGCTAGGTAACTCCTTTTTCTAACTAAGAAAGCAGCAAATCCTTGTTGCCTGCAAATAGGCTTTCTTCTCATTCCCTCCCCATTTTTCTTATATAGTCCGTATTTCAGGTGGGGGGCTCAAAAAATAAAATGTAATTAATAATACAGTCCCTGAGAATTGAACCTTGGACTTTGGGGTGCATTTTGAATGTCCTCGACCACTGAGGAGCTAACCTTTTGCACGTTGTTTAGGGGATCCAAAATTTATATATCTATATAAACACAAAAAATCTACTCTATATATACAGTCCCACCCCCCTAGATCTGCCCCTAGACTTGCATCATGCAAACTAAGAAAATAAATTCTTTATGCCTTAAAAACATGATATGATCAGAAATCATAGAATCTCAAGCTATTTGTCATCAACAATATAAATATATCATATTTTCCTATATATGGAAACACAAAGATTCATGTGTCTTGCGGCCAGTGGTGGATTTAAGATTTTCACCCAGGGGTTCGACAAATAAAAATGTAATAAATAATACAGTCCCTGAGAATTGAACCTTGGACGTTGGGGGTGCATTTTGAATGCCCTGGCCCATAGAGCTAACCTTTTACACGTTGTTCAGCGGATTCAAAATTTATATATCTAACATAAACAACAAAAAATCTACTCTATATATACCGTGTAATTTTTTGTCAGATGGGGTTCGGGTGAACACCCTCCCGCCCCCTAGATCCGCCCCTAGACATGCCTCATGCAGACTAAGCCTAAGGGTTGACCTCAGATGGATGATAACCGTGGTGTCTGGGCCAGCTTGCGACTACCTCATATGAATTTCTACATCATAAAAAAACAAGACAAAGAGATGGCTTCCAAAGATTTTTACCACAGATCTTGATGGGGGCTTCAAGTTCAAGAAGATTAGGCTGTTGAAGGAAGATTTCCCTTGAAGCACTACAAAGGGAACGGATCTCAGCTTCAGAAATCTGTACCTGCCTAACAGTTCTTGCATTCCTAAACTCCAATAGCCTATTGATAATATCATCAACAACCGCAGGCTCTATTAACCCTTGCTGCTGATGTTGTTGCTGCTCATTTTGTGCCATCGACCCTTTTTTTTTTGTTTTCTTTCTCCACAACAACAAACACTACAAAAAGCAAAGGAAAAAAACACCCACAATCCAAAACAAACCAAACAACAAGAAAGGAAAGGGAAAAAACAAGAAAAGGGTGTTTTTGGTTTTTGATTTTTTTGTTTCAAGAATCGATTTTTACAAGAAAATCAAGAATTACTTATTACTATAGATTATGAATGAATTAGTAATATGTTTTGCTCGTGTGGTGGGTTCCTTGATAATTGCTAAATCTAACGTTTATATGTGTGTAATGAAATCATGTGGGGGTGTACCCCTAATTGAGGTCATTGCTCATTGGAGGACGGCGCCATTTTTTCCTAATAAAAAGTAACTTTGCTTTATTAGGTTTTTCAAAAGTATTTCGTACGCCTTACTCCCCAAATTAAATTTTCAAGAAAAAGGGGTATTGTAGCCCTAACCCCACTATGGCCATCTTGACCCTCCAACAAATAGGATTAGAATATTGTTTGGAGAAAGTTTGATTATCTTAATTTATCTTCTTTTTTAAAAAAAAATTGGGAGTTGGGAAGGAGAAAATGGAGAATGAAATTACAAGGTGAGAAAATCGAATCTTTGTTCTAACCTTGGTGTTTCTCTGTGGGAATACCTCGGCTACTCCAATTCCCTTACGAAACTTTCGTTATTGGGTTAACCATACACTTCACATGTTTCTAGCAATTTACATGGCATCATCAAATGATACAAGTCTTGGATAAGAATCTACAACGCATTAAATATTTGGTTTTATTGAATTGAACGTGTTCATTCATTTTGACTACTTTAGCATATTTTCTCATACTAATTTCTACTCTACCTTTTCGAAGTTCATTCTCCGAGAAACTCCATTTAAATTATTCTGGTGGATTCTTTCCAACCTAGTACATGTATCTGGTGAGAGGTGACAAGTATCCCGTGTATTTAGTTGAGGTGCGCGAAAGCTGGATCGGACATCGCGATCATCAAAAACAAAAGGTGAGAAATCGAATCTTCACCAACAAGGTAAAAATTTAGATAGTCAACCAACTGAACTTTTAAGATTCTCTCTGGCTATCTTAATTTATCATGATTAAGTATTAGTAAATATATTGTTAGAGTCAAAGCTAAAAGCATTCACAAAATATTAAAATTGATCCACATAATTTTTTTTTGATATTTCGTTGGTTTGATTTGATTTTTTGTTTTTAATCTAAAAAATCAGTAATATTTAATTCGATTTTTCATTTAAGAAAAAAATAGTCTAAAAATAAATCAACAAGCTATACAAATACTTAGGGCCTATTTGGATAGGATCAGATTTTAATCTCTTTTTTAGCTTTTTCAGGTGTTTAGTAAAGTAAAAAAATAATTAAAAAAAACTAAAAACTGATTAAAAAAGCTAAAAACTTTTTAAGCAATACATTTACCCTTTATTCCTTTATAGTTTTCCCTAATTTCAACACTACCCTCACTTTTCAACCCTAAAATATATCGAAGTACTCTCTTTTCTCTCATTTTCATCCCACTTCTCCATCTTTCTCTTTCTCCTACAACAAAAAAGTGTTTAACAGCACTTGTTTACCAAACACAATAACAACTCTTTTTTCAATTTCAACACTTTTTATCCGAAAACTTATCTACTTAGTGGGTGTTTGGATTAGCTTTTGCTTTTTGGCTTATAAGTCAAAAGTCAAAAGCTAGGATTTGTAGCTTTTGATTTTTGGCTTATTTTTGCATTTTTAGCTTAAAAAGAAGTGCTTAAAAGCACTTTTTCATTTTGCCCAAACACTTCAAAAGTGCTTAAAAGCTATTTTGGCTTAAAAACACTTAAAATAAGTCAATCCAAACAGGCTATTATTTATAAACACTTATTTTCAGCTTCACATTGCTTAAAAGCTACCTTTTTTAAGCAAATCCATAAAAATTATAAATATGTTTTGCAAGTAAAGATTTTATTTATCAAAAGGCGTTACATAGTAGAAAAAACAGCAATCTTGGATAGGAAACTGCAAGACTTGCTCAATAGGCAAAACCACAAACTATGTTCATATCTATACAACTTCTATCATAATAAGGGATACAAAGTATGTTCTTGTAATTTACTTGTCAATCTAGAATTACAGAAACCTCTTCCATGAACATCCTGAATGACTTTTCTAATGATACTTTCAAATCCTTTATTAGCCTTAAAAAATTCTTACATTTCTTTCTATCCAAAGGTAGTATATTGTTCCAGCAAATGTCATCCTATAGACCTGAGTTGTGTTGCTCTTACCTTTCATATGTCTCAATGCCCAACTCATTTCTTCTTGTCAATCCATGCTTTGTTTGTTTATTCCCCGGCAAAACAGTAGCTTATTTCACGCAATAGCAACATAGAAGCATGCAAAGAACAAGTGATCTATATCTTCATCAACCAGTTGACATAGTGGATCTTATTCCCCGGCAACGGCGCCACTTTTTGATAACGCTCAAACTACACCTCAAATTAATGAAGCGTAAGCGATCGTTGTCAAGTAAAAAACCCAACAAGGTTGGGGTCGAATCCCACAGAGAATATGGTGAAGATTAAGTCTTTAGTGAAGTACGTGACTAGTCGTCAATTGTTTCCGGTAATTAAAGGGAGGGGTTTTGTAATCAACGTGAACAAAAGCAACAATAATGTAAGAGAAATAATCAATAGGAGAGAATGAACTAGGGACGTGTTCACCATGACTTTTGTAACAATGTCGATCCTAGGCTTAACCGGGTTCTTTCTATATGCGTGTCACGATGTGATTGCGTCAATTGTATCGTCTAAACGTCTCTCGACCAAATAAACAAATTTCCTTTTCTATTCTCTCGACCTCGAAAAGATGTGCTTTTTTAGATTTCAATCCTAACATCAAGTAGAGTAATCCAGTTACGGCATTAATCTTTAAGACGAGAGTTGGTAGTCTCGAATCCTTGTCGTTAATCAAGTTTCCCGGTTTTAACTTCTTTACTCAAGCAAATTAAACCTAGGCATGTTCTAATGTTTGCAACCACTAGAAAACGTGACATAATGTATGATTAACAATGACAATACATATATCGAACCCAACGCTACCCGGATTCTATATTGCTACGTTTGCCATGGCTCCCACAACCCTAGTTGCGGGAGTTTTAGTTACTCATGCTCGAAGAAAAAGAGAAGAAAGTCATGTTCATAAAATAATAAAGAAACGAGATCCTTACAATATATTGAGGACAATCTTCAAGTATCCAAGAACAAAAGAAACCAAGAACTCAAGAACGAATCAAGAACACGAACTCAAGAAGAGCAAACGTGTTTCTTGATCTCAAAAACAACTAAAAAACGTGTTTAAACTAATGGGTGAACTCCCCGTAAAATAAACCTATCCTAGGGTATTTATAGGAGTCAAAGAAACCAAATCCAAAACGGGCTAGGAATCCCCAAAACGCGGGCAGCCGTTGACGCGCCACTGCCTAAGCTTGACGGCCAGGCTTGACGGACTGTCAAGGCAGCGACGGACCGTCGCCTGGACCGTCACTGCTAGGCAGCACCACTGCCTTAAGTTGACGGTCACTATGACGGACCATCACATGTGTGACGGGCCGTCACTCAGGCCGTCACTCTTAGGCAGAATCCTCTTTTTCTCGTATTTCCTTCCGTTTCCGTGTTTGTTTCCATTTCCTACAAATACAACATAAAAACATCAAAAACAACAACGGTTGCTTGAAAACGTACGATTGTTCTTAGTAAAAAGGAGTCGAAAGTGACGTAAATTTGCGTCACATCAACAATAATATCATCTACATATATCAAAAGAAGAACAAAACCAGTAGATATTTTTCGAAGAAACAAAGAAGAGTCATATTTGCTCTGCTCAAAAGAAAACTGAAGCAAAGTAGACCGAAACTTGTCAAACCAAGCTCTAGCTTGTTTTAATCCATACAAAGATCGCTTCAACTTGCATACATTTGATGTAGGTAATGAGAACAAACCAGGTGGAGGTTTCATATAAATATCTTCTTTGAGATCACCATGGAAAAAACCATTTTTTATATCTATTTGATGAAGAGGCCAGTTTTGTGACGCAGCAATGGCAATAATAGTTCGCACCGTAGTCATTTTTTTTACAGGTGCAAAAGTCTCCTCATAGTCCACACCATACTCTTGTTTGTTACCAAGGACCATCAATCGAGCTTTGTGCCGATCAGGAGTTTCATCAGAATGAAGTTTAATTGAATAAACTCATTTACATCCAATTGGACGAACATTTGGAGGACAAGGAACAATGTCCCATGTGTTATTTTCTTTAAGAGCCAAAAGTTCTTCTCTCATTGTTTTCTGCCAATTTTCAAGCTTGGAAGCTTGCGAGTAACCTGTTGGAATAGAGATGGTGGATAAAATAGAAGAAAAGCCATACCAATTAGGAGTACGTGATACTCTGGTAGATCGCCGAGGAGGCTCAAGAGGAGCAGGACTTGAAGAAATCTCAGATTCTGATTGAGGAGCAGTCTCAAGTGGCAGATCAATTTTGGGATCGGGTAAAATTGGTCGACATCATTCATACACAAATCTAGATTTGAACCGCTTAGAAGATGATGATAGATCTTCAAAAGTAGGAAGAGGAGGAGGAACAGAAGATGACTCAACATGTGTAGGAAGGAAATACTGATTCTCAAAGAAAATAGCATTTCGAGAAATACGAAATTTATTAGAACTTGGGTCATAGCAAATAAATACTTTCTGTGAAGTACTATAACCTATAAAAGCACATTTAGTAGACTGAACAGAAAGTTTATTGCGCTGAGAAGGAGGCAGATGCAGAAAACAAACACAACCAAATGTATGCAAATTATGATAGCTGGGATTTTGATGATAAAGACGGTGATATGGAGAGTCAAGATTTAATATTTTAGATGGCGATCTATTAATCAAATAGACAGCAGTAGACAAAGCTTCAACCCAATATTTAGATGGAACAGAGGACTCAATCAATAAAGTACGAGTGACATCTAAAAGATGACGATTTTTACGCTCAGCAACCCCATTTTGTTGTGGCGTATATGGGCAAGACCGTTGTGAGACAAT
Source organism: Jaltomata sinuosa (assembly GCA_003996215.1). Classification (NCBI taxonomy): domain Eukaryota; kingdom Viridiplantae; phylum Streptophyta; class Magnoliopsida; order Solanales; family Solanaceae; genus Jaltomata; species Jaltomata sinuosa. Next base: position 461,056 of record QJPP01002257.1, read on the forward strand.
TCCTTTATCAAGCAAGAAACTATTGAATTCATGGGACATATATCCTCTACCAGAATCAGATCTCAATATTTTGATACAGGTAGAAAATTGAGTCTCAATGTAAGCCAAAAATGTCTTGAATATGGAAAATATCTCAGATTTGGAACGAAGAAAATACACCCATGTAAATCGACTATAATCATCTATAAATGTCACAAAATACTTGAAATGAGCATGAAAAATAACTGGTGAAATATTTCAAACATCACTATGAGTGACATAAAAATACTTTACAACACGACTACCAAAATTAGGAAAAGGAAGAGTTTTACTTTTGCCTAATTTTCAAGTAGAACAATCAAAGGAAGAAGCTGAAAATTGATTGTTATTTCCCAATAAACCAGAATTGGACAAATGAGATAACACAATAGAATTTGGATGTCCTAGACACTTATGCCAAACCTCAGTCTTATTAATGGCAGAAGTACAAGCAAAAGTTAGAACACGAGGAATAGAAAAGTGTATAGGAAATAATCTTCCAACTTTAGGCCCTTTCGCAATTATCGTCTCCGACACCTGATCCTGCACAAGACAATAATTACGAGAAAAATTCACATCGCAATTATAAAAAAGGGAAAGCTAAAGCAAAAGGGCCAAGAAAACCCCTGCGAAAGTATCTACCAATTGACCAACTAAAATAAGACTAGTGGAGAGCTTTGGTAATACAAAAACATTCTTGAAAATTTCAGTAATATCCCCAACCTTGGTAATGGGTAAATTACTACCATTGGCAACCTGAATTTGTATTGGACCATTATACTCACGAATGTTTTCGAGTTCATTAGTTGAGTTGGTCATATGATTAGAAGCGCCAGAATCAACAAGCCAAAATTTAGATATTATATCATTACCTTGTAGCCCCAAAGCTGAAAATGCTGACACGATCATTTGTTGTACCATTTCAGGAGTAAGAACTTGTCCGGTTGAAGATGAGTTATCTGTAGTGGAACTATTTATCCCAACTTGAAAAGCATTTGCCCTACGATTTTGAGGACGTGTGGGACACTCTTTGATAATGTGTACTTGTTGTTTACAATAATTACAGAACTTCTTGCCACACTTGATAGCAATATGACCATATTCCTTGCAACTGTAGCATTGAGTTCTAGCCATATTCTTGCCCTTTCCTTTCCCTTGAGCTGCAAATGCAACAATGACAATATTTTCTTGATGGAAAGCATTTTGTGTGAAGAGACGCTGCTCTTCACGAACTAATTCTCTAAAACAGACATTCAACGAAGGAGATGGATCACGATTCATCAAGTTAGACAGAACACTTTCAAAATCATATCACAATTTCATCAAAAATTGATCTCGCTTGCTTTGTTCATGAACTCCTTGAATGATAGAGAGAGATTCAGGAGGTATTTTAGCATAAATAATATCGGTAAATTCAGTTCATAAGCTCTGAAATCCAGAAAAAATAATCTTGAACAGAGAGACCTCCTTGAGAGTACATAGCGATTTCATGCTCTAACTGAAAGCACCTTGCGCTATGGTCTTGGTTGTAGACCTTTTGTAAATAATCCCACATGGCCTTTGCTGTCTTGTAAGGCCTGAGATTAAGAACAATAAGAGGGTCAATTGACCCTAAAATCCATGTCATCACCCGAGCATCTTTAACCTTCCATTGAACGAGCTTTGTAGGATCGGTTGGAGCAGGATCGCTTCCATATATATGTCCCCATAAATCTTTTCCGATGACAAATAGTTGAAATTGAAATTCTCAGGCAGCGTAATTTTTTCCAGTGAAATGAACATGGAAGGACTCAAACTGATATGATGCCATGTTCTTGACTAGCTAAGGAAGACAAAAATGCAATGATACAAAATAACCAGAATGATCAAGACAAAATTTTCAAGATGCTTAGGACTGATTGTTGACTAACAGTAAGCCAAATCAAAACTTTCAAAAAAAATAAATTGAAAGGAATCACAGATGAAAGACACTAAGAATCAAAGCTCTGAAAAGAAGGCTCTGATACCATGTCAATTTTGCTGAATGTCTTTCAAGTAGAGAGTTCTGTCATTAAATAGAAAGAATTCTCAATTTACATCCCTAAAGATCTGCTATTTCTATCCCCGAATATCCGTTATTACTAGTTGTTACATATCTAAAGATACGATTCTAATCATGCCTGAATATATCCTATATCTAAGTATTAAAAGCTATTTACACAAAATCTTTACATATATGATATTCCTAACAGCAATAACAGTACACACAAATCTGGACAGATATTCATGATCTGTCTACTCTGCTAACAAGCAATAGACAATCACAACTCAAAGAATAAAAAAAATGAATAATTAGGCAAAATGGCCCCCGGCCATATTATTTACAAAAAAAAGGTCTTTCTTTAGTTTGCAACAGAAATGGCCACTCGTCTTTCTCTTCTTCTTCCTCTTTCCCTCCTCCTCCTTCTTCTTCTTCTTCTTCTTCCTACTCGTTCTCCTTCTCTTCTTCCTCCTTTCTTCTTCGTTCGTTGCCTTTTCTTTTATAAAAAAATTTGACTTACCATAAACGTGAATCGTTGCAAGTGAATTATATACCAAAAGACTCAAAACATCGAGAGAATCTCATATCTAAAATTTGGGACTATTTAGAGGAGATTTTGAGTTGGTCGAAAGCTCATATCTTCTTCGTTCATTGCTTTTCCTTTTTTATACAAAATTTGATGTACAACAAACGTGAATCATTTCGAGTGAATTATATAACAAAAGATTCAAAACATCGAGAGGAGCTCATATAAAAATTCTGGGACTGTTTAGAGGAGATTTTGAGTTGGTCGGGATTGAAAAACTCAATTAGCCATTAGAACTTCTTCCAAAGCTCAATTTTAATATTTGACGTGCTGCAAACGTGAATCATTTTGAGTAAATAATATATCAAAAGACTCAAAAGATCGAGAGGAGCTCATATCTAAAATTTGAGATTGTTTAGAGGAGAATTGAGTCGGTCGAGATTGAAAAAAAATATGTGTATGAAACTATTGTATAAACAACGTACATCAATGTCTATATATCTGTGATATATAGTTATAAATCAAATATACACTATCAATATATTACATATACATGCTGTCGTTTTTGGTTGTACATTTCTGATACATAATTATATATCATATATATTCATGTTTATACACCGTTTATACAATATCGATATATTACATATACATTATATAACTATATATACAATATGGATTCATTACATATACATTACATAACTATTTATACAATATTGATACACGTTTGGAGGGAAAAGCCAAAATGTAGTTGTCTTGTTCGCCGCCTCGGCGCATTCCCTTCTCTCTCCTGTGTTATCCCACACATAAAGAAAGAGCGCAGAGCCCCGGCCCGCCGTGAACAACCAACCATCGTACTGTAAAAATTGGATAGGTTCGATCTATAGTCATTAAGGCCTCCTAAAATGATCTACTAAATTCATCGAGTTGTTCCAAAGGATCAAAACGGCCAATTATTAATGGAATTCCTTGTCGGCCTCACCAACTTGATCTTCCGCGGGAACCGTATGTCCGAACATGCCTGGAAAAAAAAGGTAAGGTCTACTATTTATATAATATTGATATATTACATATACACTATATAAAAATTTATACAATATTAATACATTACATATATAACGTTCGAGAAGTTATATATGAATTTCATGTGGTGATTAATAAAATTAATTAGTTACCAAAAACAAATTTGGACATTACATGAGTATTTTTGACTCTTCGGCCATTTTTTTGTAATTAAAAATATGGCTATATTTATTGCAAACTAATTATTTTTTTGTGTATATACGAAAATTCCCCCCAAAAAAACTAGAAAATTCAAAGATGGAATTGCTCTGCCCAGGCCAATAATAGAGTCTTGGCATCTATGGTTCACCAAGAGACAATGAGTTGATTTTTGAGGGAAAACAAAACTACTTGCATTGTCTAGAAGTTCTTAACAATACAAAACTGTAGAGTTCAGATACCTAGAGGATTAATTAAAAACAAAATACATCCACCCCTCTATTTAAGTTTGGGGATCTTAAACCTCCCAGTTCAGTTGTGGCTCTCACTACTTGAGTCGAGGGTCTTCCAGAAATAATCTCTCTATCTTCTCGAAGTAAAAATAAGGTTTGCGTTCACTCTACCCTCTTCAGACCTTGTTTTTGGGACTAGACTGGGTTTGTTGTTGTTGCTGCAAGTTATTTGTTTATCTATCTAATTATGCATTAAACGCTCCACCTCAAATTCCATAAGTTAATGTCTGCGGGTATTGTTCGGGTATTACGTCTTTTTTTTTTGGTATTACGTCTGCATTAATAGTTGATACATGATATCCAGTAGAACACTTGAGAAGTTGAGATCCTTTATGTTATTGTTACAAGTAAAAATTCATTCAAAACTTAATAATTTTTATATCTCCATGCTCGTAATTATAAATTATCATTCATTTTCTGCTTTACTTTATTTATTAGTGTGTTTTAATGTGTTAGTAAATCAACAATAACTCTGAATTAAGATTTCGAGATTTATCTCATCGTTATTTCAATAAGTTTGTGATTTATAGCTTCTGTTATTTATAAAGTTTTGAGAGATCTATATTTTTCCTTGACATCACAATAATTGTGGTTGTGTACAGATAGAGGAAGCTTGGCTTCCTTTTCGAAAAATAAAAACATCATCTTTACGCAAGTTATAGCCTTTCGCATTTCCTTTTCATCAATTAATTTCATATAAATTTAGCATGCTTTTGTATTTTAAATATATTATGTAGTTTTAATTACTTGTATATATTTGTGCTGAATAGTGTAGATTGATGTTTTTCTTTACCTTATATTAAAAGCACGAAGATCTTTAAAAATATTGATTGAACTTTTATCCCTTCATTAAAAGACTATAATAGATAAATTGTCATTTACTATTTTTCTCAAATAATTTTCATTTAATTATTATCCTAATATTTAGGATTTTAAAATTAATTAAAATTGTAACTATTAAATCTTTACTTATTTGTAAGAGCTAAAAAATCCTAATATTTAGTACTTTAAAATTGACTAAATTGTTCCTTTTAACTCTTTCCTTAAATGAACTATATTAAAAATCCTAACATTTAAGACTTTAAAATCAACTATTATAACAATCCTTTCTTTATTAAGATAAATTATTTTCTTAATTATTTGAACCAATATAAATATAATCCATTCCATGTTACTTTTTTCAATGCTAATATTTATGGACTTTTTTTCTATTTCTTTTTCTTATTTGTTTGTTTTAAATTAATAAACTTAAATATTTTGCTTCTATTTTAACGTATATTTCTATTTTACATAATTTGTACTTCTTATATACAAATTTAAGTGTTTGACCCCATGTATACTCACTCTTCTACGTAAAATTTGGACTTATTTTAGATCTTGACAAATTAAAATTTGTCTTATTTTTTTTTTAATTTCAAAAGAATTAGAAAAGAATCTTTATAGATTTAAAATTATCTATCTATTTATATCATATATTTATTTATGGGGTTTTTCAAAATAAATAGCTGCATATATACCACATGTATACCGCAATGTATATATAATATATATGTAATGTATCGATTATGTATATATGATATATAACTATATAACTATATAACTATATATACACACACACACACACACACACACACACACACATTCATATACACTATTTATATAATACTTATACCTTGCAACAAGAGAAAATTATGAAAGGTGAGAAAGAAAGAAAGAAAGAAAAACGAAGAGAAAATAAGCAATATGCACTTCAAGTGTAATAACAAAGCCGAATGACCATTTTAATGGTAATTGTGACGGCCGAATGACCATAGGTAGTAAATGATAAGTGAGTTATTTTTTTATGTAAAAAATTTAACATAATAGATATTTGGTCTAATTTTTTCTTTATTTGACTATCTATATAATAAATTTTTATATTATATTTGAACTTCTTTCATGTTTTTATCTATTGTACTTAATAATGTAATGCACACACAATAATGTATTCTTTTTTATCTATTATTTATATTTATTATTAATTAATATGATATATATGTGTAAAGCATGTACGTTTAACTAGTAAATTGAATAGTGAAACTAATATAGAATAAAAGTATAAATCTTATATAAGTTGAGAATCTGACAAAAATAATAAAAATGGCTGAAAAGCAATGTGCATTTCAAAGTATTTACCGTTCGTTTAAATAATACCTGGTTAAAGTTTGAAAACAAGTATTTGAAATTTAAAAATAATTGGATGATGAAATTGTGTTTGAATACGGATTTCATTTGAAAGAAAATATTATCTTTTGTGAGAGAAAATTAGGGGTGGGTGTCCGGCCATTGAGATTGAATGTGAAAATTTTAATTTTGATTTTTGAATTGAAGAAATTACATTCAATTCATATAAGTTCTGATTGGATTAGATTGAATTTTTTAAGTTTGGATTCAAACTAATTGGTTTGAATATCTATGATTTTTTATTTGGAATTTTGAGTCTTTAAGATGGACATATTAGAAAGGACGGAAATTGCGAGCCAAGTACCCCTTTTACCACCCATCATAAATCATTTATTGTTTTCATACTCATTATCATCTCTAAGAGAAACGAAATTCATAGGATTAATTATAACATGTAGGGTACTTTTGGATCTTTGGACTTATTAGTATCAGGCATATGAATAAGGCTAATGATACAATAACATACTCAGTGAATAAGTCTAAATATAAGATATAAAAAATTTGAATTTTTTGATATCCAAAAATTTGAAGTACCAAATTCGACATCCAATCCAAAATTCAAAAATTTTAAAAATGAAATTCGAAATTCAATCTATGATCCAAAAATCCAAACCTAATATCCAAAAAATTCTGATTTTGAGTTGGCTTGAATTATAAAAAAAGTAAAAATACCTTTTAATCTTGTGGTCTTAAACATGTCATGTAGAAAGTTGGAATTATAGTATTGTAAAAAAAGGAAAAGATTATTTTTTTTAAACGAACTAAAAAGAAAAATAAGTTATTCTTTTTTAAACGGAGGAGTATTTCATATAACCAATTGTACAAATTGATATAAACAAATTATAACACAGGCGACTTTGAGAGGCTAACTTTAACCAAGCATTTGGCCGACCCACGTGTCTTGACTTCGTCATGCAACCCACTTGGAGAAAGGGATATTTTTTGTTACTCCATCTCGCGGCGAAGTCAAAATTTTATTAAGAATGTTCAAAATTTTATGTATATATATGATAATTTTATATAATTTTTTGATGAAGGATATTTGATTGACCACCCTTTACTATATTTGTCTACGCCACTGACTGCAATTGTCCATCTTTATTTGTCCACTATACTAAAAATAGATGTTCAATTTTACTTGTTCAATTTAAAAAATCAAGAGATAATTTATCATATTGTGTTTATTTTATCCTTGTTATTAACTATAGTCATTACCCAATGTATTTTCCAAAACACTGAATTTATTACTTTCGAAAGGTTATATAGTAAAATTATTTTTTTATTTATTGCTTTTTAAGGAGTGCGCCAAGTCAAACAGAGATAAGTAAAGATGTACGAAGGGGATATTTGCAAATTGCAAGGCAAAATGACTGAAAAGAAATTAAAGGATGAAACAACCACATGAATCAAAACTATCAAAGCATGGAGAATGACTTTTCAATATCACAATCAAAACAAAACTGAAAAAAAGGTGAAATAGGAATGATTGCTAATTCTCACATTGTTTACTAGTGGATTTGGTTATATGTTTACATCAAAGTTTTTTGTTTTACAAAAAGTCTTTGAATTCTTGAGTAACACCCTATTTCCAGATTTCCTATTGTTCTTCTAGTGCATTATTATATTAGTATCTTATACAGAAAGGAAAATCTTGTGTCTAGACACCTCACCGTGGTCTCAATTGACAACTAAACACTCCAACTCGTCACCATTGTATCTCGTGGATACCCAATGCTGAAGTGGCACATATATTTTGAAGGTGTCTAGATGATCATTTTGTAAGTTAGACTGTTCAACTGATACAGTTGAGACAAATTGAGGTATCTAGATTTGCATACTCAAAGTTGGAGTGTTTACTTGTCAGGTGAGGTCAAGTTTGAGTGTCTGTTTATATATTATGCCTATGTTATATTATATATTTACTATAACAACATTTCGCTGTAGCATTCAAAAAGTATCGAAACAAACGCCGCCGTTACAGGGAGGTTTAATTGTTGTACCTTGTATTGAATGAAAATGCCGGAATTGAATTAACAGAAAACCAGAGAAGTCAAAACAGTACAAATGAAGATGCTAGAATTCAATTGAATCCTCAGCATACAAAGTACCTTCTTTCAAACATTACCAGTATTGGTCATTTTCTAAAAGAAATAGTTAAACAGTACATCACTAGACAATTAACATTCACAAGCTCTTTCTCTTGTACAATCAAGAAAGTAATCTACATCTCTTGTTCTGAATAATGAAAAATAAACCAATAAAATTTAAATGAAAGAAGGTTTGTACTTCCTACCGAATCTCGTTTTCCTCGTTGAAAACTTCAACTCAGGTAGAACAACAGCCTCTCTTCACGTTTTCGGAGGTATCATTAACATTGATGGTTGTACCCTGACCAGGACGTGTAGTGGTTGTGGCTGCTTCCTGTGCAGCCAGCGCCTTCTTGCTTATGATATGGTATATCTCGGTCAGTATAGTCTGAAAAGCCTTATCTACGTTGACTGCTTCCAATGCCGATGTCTCAAGAAATGACAGTCCTTCCTTCTCAGCTAAATTATGACCATCCTGCTCGGAGACTGCTCTAAGGTGGTTAAGGTCGGACTTGTTTCCAGCCATCATAATTACAATGTTAGAATCCGCATGGTCTCTCAATTCTCGGAGCCACCTTTGGACATTGTCGAATGTTTGTCCCTTTGTTATGTCATAAACAAGGAGTGCACCAACAGCTCCTCTGTAATAAGCACTGGTAATGGCTCGGTATCGTTCTTGGCCTGCAGTGTCCCATATTTGGGCCTTGACTGTTTTTCCCTCAACCTGTATCATGAAGTAGATAAAGTACTCCATCAGTGTTGCTACCAGAACACTAGTTCTATTTCAGCCACATTTACTCGCAAGTCGCAAACAAAAACGCAATATGTATTATGCAGGATTGGATCTTGTGTCTAGCAGAAAGCAAATGCCTGGTTCGTCCAGTGTAAGAGTTTTAAAAGTTGAAAATTTCAGAGCACTTGGCTTTCTTCAACAGGACATGATAAGCACCACTAAAACACTCAAATTCCAATTACAGATAGACAACCAGTCCTGACGTCGAAAAATTTCACTTCAACAGAAATGTAGCACAGTCAGATTAGGCCATGCATAACAGTTAAAGGCAGAAATCCCAGGTCATAAGCGGACAAACAACAATATAACCAATATAATCCCATAAGTGGGGTTTGGGGAGGATAGTGTCCACAGACCTTACCACTACCTTGGCAGATAGAAAGGTTGTTTCCGATGGACCCTCGGCTCAAGGAAAGAGAAACTACAACATTTATGGAGATATAAGCAGTAACTACAGCAGGATAGTAAGAAAACCAAGGCATAAAATAAACCGACCAACATTTTTTCTAAAAAGCAGATTAGTTAAAGTACAGATAGATCAATTCTGAAAAAACTCTTGCTAACATTACAAGAATATATCTACAGAATGTTGCAGCTGCATCTATGCACTGGTATCTTGTTCATACTTGAAAATACAACTGAATATGTAGGCTACAGAAAAGAGGGAAAAAACTATTTTCATGAGTTCACAGTACATGATGTCTATGCTAGAGTTCATTGATTTGACTTCAGAAATTTGGAGTAAAAAAATGATCATTTAGCCAAAATAGTATCAAACCAGAGGGAAATAAAAGCAATCATCAACTGATGCACCTAAAATTTTAGTCATCCATTTGATCAGCAACTTGAATACAAGAGATGCTCAAAACCAGCAGCTCTTTCGCTCCACCAATCTCTACGCGATTCTCATTCATAACCACAGCAAATTCGACAAAATCACATCAACTAATCAATCATTCCACAAGGTTGTCGATAATAGTAGTACTCCCTTCATCTCCATTCCTTTTCACTTCTCGAGAGCCAATTTGACTATATGGAGATAAGACTTGAGATATTTATTGGGCCCGTACCACGGGCCTTAAATTATCTAGTATTCTTAAAAATTTTAAATATGGATCTTCCGAAATTTAGAAACTAACATTAAAATACTTTAAATTGCAATTCTCCTCGTATAAAAAAGGATACAAATTACATTTCCAAAATATTGTTCAAAATCTTCACTTAGGTTGAATCTCGAGACAGAAAAGTGCCAAGCAGTTCACAACAGGAGTATAAAAGTTATAAATTTTTAGGGAATCTTAGTAGCTCAGTTGGTTGACTACCTGAACTTCACCTTGTTGGTGAGGGTTCGATTCCCTGCCTTGTAATCCCCTACCCCAATTCTCAGAAAACAAAAAAACAGGAGTACAAATTTTCAGGGAATAGTAGCTCAGTTGGTTGACTACCTGAACTTTCAGGCGGTGAGGATTCGATTCCCTACCCAAGTTTTGCGGTATGAACTAATACAACATCACTACATTAAGAGCTCAAAGGACAAGGAATTTCAAATTAAACTTAGAACAAAGTGATATTAGTACTAGACCTGAAGAGTTCTGGTGGCAAACTCAACTCCAATAGTAGATTTTGACTCCAAACAGAACTCATTTCGCGTAAACCTTGACAAAATGTTCGATTTCCCAACACCAGAATCACCAATCAACACGATCTTAAACAGGTAATCGTACTCGTGGTCGACTCTATTCCCCATCACTTTACTTCTCTCTATTACAACCTACACAAAAAAAAAAAAAAACAGAGCAACATCATCTAGATCTGCAACAATCTTATCAAATTAGACACAAAACAAACCCTAAATTAGAAAAATACAAAGCAAAATACTTCGCAAAAACCCCTATGTACCCGGGGCAAAAGCAGTGGCGGAAACAGTATTTTCACTAAGGATTCAAAATACAAAGACTAAGGATTCAACATCTACTATACATAATAATAATTTTAACCATGTATAAACAATGAAATTTTTTGCCAGAGGGATTCAAATGATCCCCTCGGCCCTACCTGACTCCGTCCTAGACGGATGTGCAGTTGTTACAAATACCAGATTCATCTGAATCAACTCTACTTTCGAGGCAGAACATAAATTTATAGGTACAAAAATTTACTAAAATTACAATAAATAGTAAATACGAACACATAACTTTGTCCATAGAGTTTAAATATTGGATCCGCCTCGTGACATAAATACTATTCATATATACATACAAATGATAAATATGTATATGTAGAAATTGATTAGCTTACCTGGGAGGTGAGAAAAAGCTTTAGAAAGAGAAAAAATGGAGGAAAAAATGGGAGTTTTGAAAATGGGGAAAATGTTGGAGGAGAATTTTTTTCTAATATAAGATTTTTATGGTGTGAAAGTGCGGCAAATGGTAGGCTAACGTGGAGTTTCTCGAATTTTAAAATACACCAATTAGGATTCCTACTACTTCTTGTCAACTCTACTTGTCTCCTAGTAAAAAAACTAAGATGCCCTAATTTATGTGATTTTTTCGTCCTAATTTACGTGACATTTTTTATAATTAATAATTGTAAAAAGAAATAAAAAAATCTTATTTGGCAAATATTTAATGAAATTATTAATATTTTATTCATATTGGATTCCACTTATTTGGTAAAATATCTTTTATTGACGTGAGACCAAATTATCAATTGAAAAACATATGTAAAACACCTTTAAAGCATAGATTGGGCACATCGACAATAGGTTTGAAATTTCAAAAAATATAATATCCCCGGCATGAAATAGGTACATCCATGAAGAGATGTCTGCTTCCAGCCTCTTATTAGTATTGATGATGGCTCGGCATGAAGCAAACACATCGATGAAGATGTATTGGGTAAAACTGGCCTAAGAATAAGTGGCATCAATAGGGCAACCTCTGTGGACTTTCATTGCCTCGAAAGGCGAGTGGCCTCGAGAGGAACTTCCGAGCTAACTATGGCAGAGGGCGCTTTCTTAAGCAAAGGAGGACTCGATGACTTACCATCCATAATGACGTGATACAAGGGACAAATTGGAGATAGATTTGTTAGATTACTTGGGTGCGCGATCAAGCTCGTACGGATCTGACTTTTGAGCGGCACAAAAATATTAGCTGGCGTAACCTATAACTGACAGAACACGTAGCACAAGGACATAGGTTTAGATACTATAGGGCTCGAGTGACACATTCTGATTGGCCAAGGCCTAAATTTTGTAACCTATAAATAGTTGTTTTATCTCACTTGTAAAGACATCTGTTGCCCATCTCTTCCACCGAATACAATAGTTTTTTAGCCTCCAAATATTTTTCCTGCCTATATTGTGTCTTGATTCTACTGTAGCTCAAATAGTTGGGAGTCACTCTGGGAAATGCTCGAATCCATCTCGAACGCGATTAAATTCGTCTTCTTTACTTCGTTTATCTTGATTATATGACTTATTGTTTGTTCCCATTATTTTGTCATAGTAATCAAATAGCTAGTAAATTGAATCTAAAATAAGGTTAAATCGTAACGCTGCTCTTGGCTCACCTATAAATTCAATTATACCAAATTTAGGGTGAACAGAAGAGGTGTCTGCTTCTAACCTCTTATTAGTATTGATAATGAGCTCCCATGTCGTTTTAAATTTTAAAGTTAAAACTTGAAAATTGTGCTTTTGAAATTTGGAAATTTCAAATTTTAATCTTAAAATGTATGATCAAACCCAAGCTTAGTTTCAATTTATGATAGTAGGTGTGGCAGAATCTTTTATGGAAAAAAAGTTAGTACTTCAATAGATGATTAAAAGTATAGAGAAAGATATAAAAATTGAGTGGTAGAAGTTGACAAAATAGGGGGAAGTGGACAATAGAAAAATGTGTGCAAGGTCGGTTGGCAACTGACAAGAGGCAGGCTGGCAAAAGACTGACAACATGGGCTGAGCTAGAATGGGAATGTTTAGTGCCTATCATGTATTTTTGTAGTAACATGGTTTGCTCACCTTTTGCTCCCTTTAATGAGTCTCTCAACCATGAAGTCCGGATTCTTTTCCTCCATTTGCTATGATTGGGTAGAAATGCAATTTAGGGATCGTTAGTAGAGTGCATTAGAAAAAATAATGTATGCATTAATTTTGTATATTATTGAAATCCTATTTGGTATATATTTTTTACCTATGTTGCATTAGTTATACACTCTATTTGGCTAGAAATGCAATCATGTAATGAATTTAATGAATGTCAAGATCAATACAAGGATGTGATTAGGGGTCGAGTCAGGTAGAGTCGTAGGGGTTCATTCGAATTTTTTTGGATGAAAAATTACACAGTTTATACACGATTAAAATTATTATTTTTATATATAGAGTTGATGTTAAACTCCCTTAGACTTATTTGTGTATTTACTTTTTCATATTCTGAGCCCATTCTCTTGGTATCTCACCCCATGAAGTCCGGATTGTTTTCCTCCATTTGTTATCTTTGGCTAGAAAAGCAATCATTTAATGAATATTAATGAATGTCTAGATCAACACAAGGATGTGATCAGGGGCAGAGTCAGGTAGGGTGAAGAGATTTATCTGAACTTTTTTGGATGAAAAATTACACAGTTTATACATCATTAATTTATTTTTATAGTTGATGTGGAACCCCTTTTGACCTTTTTGTGTGTTTACTTTTTCATATTCTGAGCCCCTCTCATGGTCTCTCACCCCATGAAGTCCGGATTCTTTTCCTCCATTTGTTATATCATTGGCTAGAAATGCAATCATTTAATGAATCTTGATCAATACAAGGATGTGAAAGGTTGTTTGATACGCGAGATAAACTAAGATATTCTAGAATTAAGTTTGGGATACAATTTATTTTGTATTTGGTAAATAGTATAAATTTATCCCAGGATTAATTTATACTGTCTATCAAACACAGAATAAATTTTATCCTAGGTTTAATCTTGGAATATCCTACCTTATCCATTCAATTTGGAATTATTTTATCCCATCTCTTAGGTGGGATAAATTAGTCTAGAGATTATAATCCCAAGATTATAATTTCAGGATAATTTAGTATGCGTATCAAATGATTCCTGATAGTATAATTAGTTGAGGGGGTATTTGGTTATTGTAGTGGAAAAATTCTCTATAGTGGTTCAAAATATTTGGGGAACTGGTAGTATGTATTTCTTTCGTCTCAATTTATGTGGTATTGTTTGACTTCGCACAAAATTTAAGAAAAAAATAATAACTTTTAAAATTGTGATCTAAAACACTCTTTGACCATTTGTGTAGCTATAAATTATTTCATAATTAGAGGTAAAACAGAAATTTTTTATAGTTAAATTATTATTATTTTTTAATTAAATTTTTGTTGGTCCTCAGACCATTTTATTGATGATTAAGAAAGCAAAAGGTCAAAGGCCAATTCCAACAAAAGCAGGCTCAAAATTGGACCCGCCCCAAAAAGGAAACAAACGAAAAGCCTAATATATGCTCAGTACTCTTTCCTCTGAAGCGTTCCCTCTGTCTAAGCATGCTACCGGAGTGTTGTCGGAGGAACTCCAAGCTGGTGTGATTGATTCTTTGGGTGATCTTCAAGCTTGGGCCATGGATCTTCTGGTGGAGGCTCTGTCTATCGCCTTCACTTGCACCTGGTAAGCGTCTATCCGCCCTCTTCTTTGGTTTATTCAAGTGGTTTTCTGAACTCTTTGTCTTCTTCTCAGGTGGTCAGGGTTTATCTCCAAGGGATCAGAGAAGAATTAATGTTCTCAGATCTGAAATGTTTGGTAAGGAAACTCCTTTTCTCTTCCATTTGTCATCCTTCCTCCTTTGACTCTGACGCTTTATTTTCTGTTGCAGATGTTGGTGAGTTGGTGTCAGGCTCCCATTATGGCTTTCAGCTGAGTATATTTGGCTAAGCAACATCCTATCCTTTTTTTTTGGTGAAATTTTTGATAGCTAGAGCTCATCCTAGCTAGTTGATTCACAACTGTAATCACTTTTAATAGGCATACTCTAGTTAACTTGTGGATGTGCTGCTTTCTTCTCTGGCTTAGATAGGATTTGTAAATATTCATGCTTGCTATGTTTTTACTGTTTCTGTTGGACTTGCTAAAATCATGCTTCTTCTGATTCATGATTTGCTGCTTGCTTGATAATCTTTTTACTTCTTATTTTCAAGTTTGGGACTTGTGATTTGTCCATGTTTATTAGCCTTCGTGTACTGTTTGGTAGCTCTTGATAAAGCTGTAGAATTCCTGTGTTTGTTGTGCTTTCATAGCTTCATTTGCTAGTGAATCCGCCGCACTATTGCCTTCTCTGTAAATGTGAATCACTTGTAAATTTAGCTGCTGGAGTCTTCTTCTGATGTCCTCAATCCCTTCCACTATCTCCCATGGGACTTTCCACTCTCTCTGGATCATCTTTTTGATACTTAGTGAGTCAGTATCCACTGTGACCTCCATCATAGCATTCTCAAACCAGAACTCTAGGGTCTCATAGATTGCTAGTGATTCTGCTTTTGTATTTGTAGCCATTCCTATGCTTTGGGCTCTAGCATATATCAGGTCTCCCCTCTGATCTCTTATGCAGAAGCCATAAGAACTTATGCCTGGATTGCCTCTGCATGCCTCATCAATATTGCACTTGAGCTTCTTGGCTCAGGTGGTTTTCAAGTTAAATTATTTTTAATTATAGAAAGATGACAATCTTTTTGAAATGGACTAAAAAATATGTGCCACATAAATTGAAGTAAAAAAATAATACAATAAAATAAAGTAAAATAATTGAATTGACATTTCAATTAATCTAAAACAAGTAAAGCAGAGAGAGAGTATAATTTCATTAGAACTCTCACTTACAAAAAAAAGCTATGAAATTCGTTGTTAATTTGTAGATAAGTAGTTTGTAGCTAACAATATTTGATGATAATCCGTCTCTAATTGCTTAGCAATAAAATTTATTCGGGACGGCCCAAGCTTGTGTGCTAACACTTGGGTTAATACCCGGGCCGGTCTACCGAGCCTAGGACCTTGGAAGGTCCAACCCAACCCCCACACCCTAACCCTAGCTCCCTCGAGCCACTGTGGACTGTTCTAATCTGCATACTTATCAGGACGACCCAAGCCGGACATAGGACAATCTGACTGACTTGACAGGTTTAGTACAATGTGAATAATCAAAAAAGAAATAACACTAGAAATTAGACAAATTAGTGAAAGTAACAAGAGTAAAGAATCTCCTTCATTCCACCATATTTTTCTTTTTAGTGATATATATGATCTCTATACATTCAAAGGCGAAAGTGTCGGTTAGATTGCATTTAAATTAATTGAATCATGTTAGATACATTGTACAAAATACTTAAAATGATTTATTAATGATTATTGATTCTTGTTGAGTAGAAAACCTTCTCTATTTTTAGTTTTATTCCCAAGGTGATGAGTGGATCTTTAGCCTAATAAGACATAATATATCTATAATCTTTGAGATAATGCATAAGTACCACCCTAAATTATAAGCGAAATTTCATAGACACACTCAAACTTTACATAGGTTTTCATTACCCCTGAACTCATTTTTTATGTATTTTTGTGCTCCTTTTGTGCTGATGTGGTAGAGAGAGTATATCTCACTCTTTTTCTTTTTCTTTGGTGAGAAGCCAAAGAATTACTCTTTTTTTTTTGCTTTTTTTTTCCTCTTTTTCTTTCTCTCTCCTTATCATCACCTCTCCCCCAACCCTCCCTTCCCACCCCCTACCTCAACCTCCACCCCACCTACCACCAATTATTTTTTGTTCTTCACCCCGATCCCCACCTCCACCCCACCCCCCAAT
>QJPP01002257.1:478106-674078 GCA_003996215.1 Jaltomata sinuosa
AATTACTTCTTTTTTTCTTTTTCTTTTATTTTTCTCTTTTTTTTTCTCTCTCCTTATCATCACCTCTCCCTCAACCCCTCCTTCCTCCCACCACCACCCACCCCCTATCTCAACCTCCACTCCACCTACAACCAATTCTTTTTTGTTCTTCACCCCGATCTCCACCTCCACCCCACTCCTCCAATTTTTTTTATTTTTTTTGAAAAAAGAAACTAAATTTTTATAGATAAAAAATTTAATTTTTTTTAATAATAATTTTAATTTTTTTATACCCCACCCCTACCTTTCTCCAACCCCTCAACCTCCAACCCCACCCACCCTAAATTTTTTTAAAGAAAAAATATTTTTTTTAAAAAAAATAACTTTTTTTAAAAAAAATTAAATTTATTTTTTTATTCTTGTTCAAATCGAGGCTGATGTGTATAATTAAAAAGAATGTCATATTTTATGTCGTTAACTTATTCTATGTAATAACTCTTGAGAACACGCGCAAAAATCTTTTTTAAAAGTTAAGCTAAAAGTGTCTAATAAAAATACTTTATCATATATTTAAGTGTTTAATTAGAAATATCATAATTTGAGTATTTATAATTAAAAATTTACAAAGGGAAATCGATTGGTAATGATGTGAAGATGATGGAGTTTTAGTGGTGATTATGCAATCAAAGCATGCGCACTTTTTTCTTTCTTTTTCTTTCAACTTCAATAATTAGTTATTCATTAGCCACTAATTAAACTTAGACACTCTTCACCTGTCATGTTTTGATGACTGGGTCAAATGTCTCAAAGGACATGGTGTTGTAAAGGTGTTTATTTAATGAAATACACTTTAAGATTTATTTTTTCCGTTTTTAAATAAGTGGTGTTTTTAGTTTGGACACATTCCTTAATAAATTATTCATTTCTAACAAATAAAGAGTGTTTTATTAACTTACCTTTAATAAATACCTTGAAAAATATGCAAATCTTTAGTATTCTTTAGTACTAGTTTCTTGGTTATGTAAAATTTTCTTTATTTAAAGAAAGGTAAAATTAAAAGAATATCGTTAATATCTTCTTGATTATCTAAAATACCACTTATTTAGGAACAAAATGAAAAAACTAAAACACCACTTATTTAGAAACGGATGAAGTAACATAATGCCAATCAAGAGACCTCTTTAGGGCTTATTTGGACATGATTTGGAATCACTGAGATGAAGTCAGATTGATCTGAAATTGAAATTTTGTTTGACATGAAATTTGAATTTCTTAAGTTGTATTTTTTTCTCATAATTTATTAAAACTATTAAAACTTCTCTAACTCTATATAATCTTACTAAATGAGCAAAAGATAGTTTATAAACAAAGTACTGGAATATCTTAAAGCGCCATATTATTAAATCTCATGGCTCCATGTTTTTATTATGAATAAATGTTTGTGATTACATGTTATTACAAACTTTCAAATACACATAATTTTATAAGAATTCACTAGTTCAATAAATCAACAATAATAGTAACTGATTATTCTTTAATATAATCCTCCCACATGGTACAGATGATCTTTTCATATCGAGCATGGATTATTTTTTTCACAATTTAAAGTGGATGAATCTTTTTTGCAAAATATAAACTTATTGATTAAGTTTTACATTTAAAAAAAAAAAAAAATCACAACTTAAAATTTGAAGTTTTACTTTTCAAAGAAACCTGTAATTATATTTAAAACACTGTTAAAAGACATAATTATTTATTGATAAGAATCATAACTAAAGTTGTTGGATGGCCTAGTGGCTAGGGAGGACCCAGTTAAATCTTAGGCGGCCATTGGGATGCGGGTTCAAATTCAAACCCACAAGTTTAAAATTTTATATTCGCCTCTGCTAATTCTCCTTCTCCCCAACCTAACATTGACGGGCTCGCAAAATCGACAACCGAATATTGTTAGAAAATAGCATACTCCCACCATTTATGAGCATTATCAATTAGAGTATGAAACTTTTATTGAAGCGATTCTTAGGAAGGATCTGAAGTAATGGGTTAGATTCTTTTCCAATAAAATTTGTTTCACTGCTCAGAAAAAAACTAAAATTAAATTGCACCAGTCACAATTATTAACAAATATTTATAACTTTGTTTGTTATATTTTTTTACTTGAATCTTGAGGACAAAATTTTCATTGAGGACGGAAGTATTGTTATGAATCAGCTTCAGTCCAAGGTGCAAGGATGCCACATAAAAAAATATTGGGCCGAAAGAAATAATAGGACCAAAACACCTTCACAAAGATTAATTTGGGATCTAGACCTAATTAGTAATTGATTAAAAAGTACTAGGTGCTAGAAAGAATATATTATGCAAATTGTGATCTTGCTCAGGCTAAGTCTGTGCTCCTCATCTCTATCATTTTTTATGTCTGAAACTTCTCATCCTCTTCTAGTTATGTCACGTCCTGAGGTTACCCCCTGGACGTAACACAAGATCCGAGACACGAATGCCCCAGAATAACTCTTGGTCATAGCATACTCAAATATATTAATTAAACATAGCGGAAGCATAATACGAAATAAGTAACTCAATCCATAAGATAGAATCAAAAGAGCATAGTTCGAAGGAGACCCGAATACTGTCTATGTCTGAAAGCCTCTACATGTGACATAAGGAGTTGCTAGGACAAGACCCTAGCTAGCTCGAAGTACAGAAGCAAGAAATCAACACAAACTAAAACATATCTAGTCCTCGACCTAAGAGGACTCACCAACAACTGACAGAAAGTGGCCTGGAAGCTCTAGCCATGTGTCTGGAAAGGAACGCCTGAATCTGCATCATCAAAGGATGCAACGCAAGATATGCGTCAGTACTATAGAATGTACCGAGTATGTGAGCGATGCATGAATCATGATAAAAATATTTTAAAATATGCTTAAGAATGAACTTGTTGCGTAAAGAAGAAATATGAATAAATATCAAGGTATAAGACATGAAGCATGAAATAAAGCTTAAGTTTCATAATATAAAATCATATAACTTCATAGCTTGAAAATTAAGCATGTAGGAGTTTCTCTTAACCGACATAAACCATGCTGAGCTACATGGAGTCCAGTGTCATGCACTCACACTGAAAAAGGTTGTCCTAACCGGCCAAAGTTAGAACCATGTCATAAGGATCCTGTCATAAGCCATGGAGAGCAACCTACGTACAGTGGCAACGTAGTTTTGGACTTGGGTTATCGGAATCCTCGTCTCTCGATGCTAAATACTACTCCCAAAATATCATTACATGAGCTCATATACATGTGACATATCTAATGCCAAACTTGTTCATAACATGTTCATACCCCGGGTCGTCATACTACTCATGAATTTTAGTTTAGAAAAATGATTCATGAGCATTGATGGAATATCGGGTGTCTTGTCTTGTATAATAGCTCTTAACATGAAAAATTTGCATGGCTCTAGTTCAATTTCATAATACATATATTTTCATAGAACATAGGAACTAGGCATGCACATGCTTGGAAATCCATAAAAAACTTATCATCAAATCCAATTTGCTTAAATCAATTTCATGCATGTAGGAATCACCATGATTAAACTTCAACTCATGAAATAGGTGTTCACTGTTCACATGTAAAAACCCATACAAAATCATGCAATTTAGTAGTAATTTCATAATCAAATCATGAGAAGACAATATTTAACAAAACCCATAAGAATTGGGTAAGAACCCTAATTTGAAGATTCATGAAATCAAAATTTGAATTAGGGGTTTGGAGCACAAGGGTAAAAGGAACCCATTGTTGATTACCCATGTCACGCCTCAAACTAAGGGAGGCGCGACTGGCACTCGATACCTTAATCGATCGAGTTAGCCACTAAAATATACTAACTGACTAAACTGTGGACCCAAAAAGAAAGTCGGGTAGCATAACATCTGAAATACCAAGACTGGACCGTTAGGGTCATAACCTGAATGACAACAAGTCATATAGACAAGCCAAAAATAATAAAGTACTAGCTAGCCGACGAGGCCGCAACTGAAGACACACATACATACATATACATACATGCTAAACCTATGGGGCTGGAGACTAGAAGCTGCAAAAAGATACCTAGAATACCATGTCCACAATAGCCTCTAAGAGTGTCATAAGCACCGGTCGGGACAAGGCCCCGACTATACCCAAACTGTACAATAAAAGTAAACACCCTCTGATAGCCCCAGGAAGAGGTGAAGCTTACCAACTCAAAGTTGAACCCCGAATCCTAGTGGAGGGGTCGATCAGAATCCCTACCTGGACCTGCACGCACGAAACAAAATGCAGCGTCCCCAGGCAACGGGACGTCAGTACGAATAAAAATGTACTGGTATGTAAGGCAGAGAGTAGAATCATAAATAGCTGCTGTAAGAAAAAGGTAATAGAGATACCACCTGAAACTGAAACTCTGATAGCCTCCATGGCTGACATCTGACCTTATAGAAATCAAATATGCATGGTATGCTCGCGTAATCGTATGTCGTGAATACATATATATAAATGCAAATGCATGTCGTACACAACCAAGTGCTAGCAATGGTGGTGTCTTCCGGTAGCTAACCGGGATCATATCTGTCAACTCGTGGCCATCTGTGTCTCATACGTATAAATATAGGCAATAGGCCCCATACCTCCTGATTATAGCTCGAGAGTCTGATGCATAGCATGTCATGTCATGGATGTGTAATGCACGTATGTCATCATAATTATGTTGCCAATCTTGGCCGATTGGTACTTTTGTTCTCATAATCTCATAATTTCTTTCATATAACGTGTAAATGCCTCGTAGAACCTTGTGTGCTATTAGAATAAATTTGAACACTTAATTCGACTTTAGAAAGGTAAATTAAACCTGAGGATGTTTATAAAGAGCTTAAGGTGTGTCACTTAGTTTCTATATATGTTTCCCTAATAGTTTGTAAAATAAGGTATTTCAAAAAATCGAGTCCTTTAGTAGTTTAAATATACGAGCTACATTTGAGAGTTTTTAAAATTAACGCATTATTTTAAAGTTTTCCGAAAATCATTTTAGCGAGGAAGGAGGGATGGTTGCGAATTCTTAATGTTCCTTTGCAATAATTTTAAATCACGACATCCAAAGAAGAACAAGAACTCCTACATATAGTCATATAGTTAAGAAAGCCGACAGAATGACATGTAGATGTCGAATATCTATATAATCGAACGAGTGGAATATCATCATAATAATACCATGAAAGTACTTCAGCTGCGATCCCAATGCCTTTCACAGAAGGTCTTCCTAGCAGTAGAATAGTAAAATATCGCATTTGACGATTTAGGAATTTTCTAAAGTTCGTGCTTAAAGGAAGGACAACGCTTAGCCTTAACATACCTTTCCAACGAATGTCCAAAAGCTCG
This sequence comes from Jaltomata sinuosa, assembly GCA_003996215.1. Classification (NCBI taxonomy): domain Eukaryota; kingdom Viridiplantae; phylum Streptophyta; class Magnoliopsida; order Solanales; family Solanaceae; genus Jaltomata; species Jaltomata sinuosa. The sequence goes on from QJPP01002257.1 coordinate 483,506, forward strand.
TAGTTCCTTCACGGAAGTTGTTCTTTACGTCCTAAGATTTGAAAACACTATATATACACAGCTTATACACACCTAAAAATAGATTATAATTAAGCTTAAATCGGCAGATTTGCCATAGGATCATAACTTGACTAAACGTCCGTAGAACTTCGTAAAAATGATCATAAAAGAGCCCCGAGATGGTTACCTTAGAAAACCAAGTGTAAAGCTTAAAGAACCAGCAAGAAATACCAAATCCTATCTGCTGAAACCAGCTCCAAACCTGGTTTATCGAAGGGAAAAATGGTTGCCACGCGTAGAGATCACGTTTCTAGGCACGGGGGCAAACTTTAACGATAGAAATCACCAAAAACTCACCTAGATCACTCAAGAACTGTCTTGTAACCCTCTCCTATATTTCTACCTGTTTCAGAACTATTTTTAGAGTGTTTTTACAACTTAAAACGTCAATAGGGATATATATTCTAATCTTGACCCGACTCGGTTCGCGACCCAGTTTCAACACAGACAGTTCGCGGTAAAATAGTCATAATGTTTTACTCCGAGATCGGTTGGACGTGAAGTTTTGTGCGTTGAAAACTATACTCGTAGACCTTCGATTTGGTAGGTCATAGACCCTCTAACTCTTCATATATTGGGATAAAAGATCCAAGACATTTGAACCAAAGTTCAGAAAATTTATTAAAGAAACTTACGGTAACTTTTGCCGACTTTTATTTCGCAACTTGCTTGACTTCCAAACTTAACGTACGACATTGAGCGATTATAATACCTCATAACACATCCTTCTTAGCATATCATATACTCTTAGTCTCATCCCGAAGTTACAGGTTAGTTTAAACTTTTCAAACAAGCAAGGTGGTACACGAGACACTTTTTTAACTCAAACTTTTGTCTAAGGGCTCTCCTTGACCTAAGACATAGTTTAATTCTTTGATATAACTACCCATTTGTAATCTTATCCTCCTGACGTCCACACCAAATCATATACACCTCATACACTCACGTGACACTACGTATATTATACGAAAAAAATTACGGGGTCTCACAACCCACATACCTTGATTGAAGCTAACCCACTTGGAATTGAAAAGATTTAGGAGACTTGATCTTGGAGCTTGAGACTTGGAGCTTGGAGAAGAACTTTTCCTTTTGGGGAGTTGAATGAAGATTTGAGAAGGAACTTAGGCTAATGAGGGTGAAAACCCTTCTTGAAATAGTCAAAACGACATCATTTAGGAGTTAAAAGTGTGGAAATTGACTAAAATATCCCTGGGACAAAATTAAGAAAAAGCTGAAAAATGGGTCGGCTTCAGGAATCACGGGTCGATTCTACGGGTCGTCGTTTGAACCATGACCCGTGATTCCTGACCAACTAATCAAGCTGCGGAAGGTAATCTACGGGTCAACAGGACGGACCCGTAGAATGGATGACGGGTCGTCAATTGGACTCGTCGTTGCTGGGGACTTAGCTGATCTCTGGATCAAACCACGACTCAGAAGGACGGTCCGTCATTTGAATGACGTGTCGTAGGACTGAGTCGTCATTTTTGAGGGACTTGTCATGCCTCTGATCCGGTTCCATGAGTTGACAGGACGGACCGTAGTCCGAACCACGATCCGTAGAACCAACTCGTGGTTCTCAGACCAGAGCCTGAATCAATAGAAGGCAACCACGGTTTCATTCCACGACTCGTGGTTTGGACCCGTCATTCCTGAAAATATGAAAATTTTCTGAGTTTCAGACTTAGATAACTGGTTCGATTTCCGAGGTGTTACAAGTTATTCTTTCCTTGTTCCTCTAATTCTCAGTTAATTATTATTTTGTATTTGTTTTTCAATATAATTTCGTTTAATGATTATAATATTAGTCTTTGTGTGTGAAAATTGTATTGTTACGTGGAGTTTGTTTCTAGGCACCTGCTGATGCGATTGGCAACACAGAATCATATGACAGTGTCACTGTCAATAGCTTCAACAAGATTTAATAAATTCAAAAATAAATAATGAACTTAAGTGTTGTTGAGCAGATTAAAGAAGAAAACAAGAGGAAAATACTTTAGACGGACAATCTATCTTTTTTAATTTATATATTTGTAAAAGAAAAATTTGAGTTTGATAACTCAGCTTTCTTCTTGACTTTTATATTTGTACATTTTTTAAGTATCCTTATCTGTAATATCATCATAGAGAGTATTACAAACTTTGTGATGATCATAAAAATAATAATAATAAAAATGATTAAAGTTTGTTCTTTATGATATATGAAACTTATATTTCAAATTTGAGCTTATTTGAAATAGATTTGGGTGCTGAATTGTTGAAATTTTAAAAAAAGTTGCTAAAATAACATACATGCCAGAATAAACTTATAAAAAAAATTATACTTTAATTCCAAAAGCGGTATTTGTGCACTTCACCCCTACTCTACTAAATCAATCAATATATACTATTAGCCAACTTCATGTTTCTGTTGCTACAAATTTCTTTAATAATGATTGCATTGCTTCCTTAGGCCATTAGTAAGTCAAGTGATTATAAGCAAATATTTCTTCAAATGATTTTAATATGAATAATTTATTTGGATGATTATTTGAAATTGAGAAATTATTAAACCAACTTGACATGAATTTTGATTATTTTATGAAGAAAAAAAATCCTAATAAGCTCAAAATTGAAAATCAAAATAACTACGACAATTGATCTGAAAGAAAAATAAATTATAATTGATCTAATAGTTCTTTTTGTGAATAACACTTAGAGCCTGTTTGGATTGGCTTTTACCTTTTGGTTATAAGCACTTTTTTTATTTTACCAAACTCTTTAAAAGTGCTTAAAAATTATTTTGACTTAAAAACACTTAGAATAAGTCAATCCAAACAGGCTCAGATTTTTTTAAAATAAATAACGCCGTTGCCGGGGATCGAACCCGGGTCACCCGCGTGACAGGCGGGAATACTCACCACTATACTACAACGACTGGGTTGCCAAAGTATTGTCTTCTTATGATTGTAATACAATCATCTCAAGCACAAAAAATACACACAATTAGACAAAGATGAGAGAGAATAAATAAAGCTTTCAACATTTTTTAAATATATTATAAAGATTATTTAATCTGTTAATGTAATATGGTAATCAAGTAATTCTATTAAAAAGACTTTCTCAACATTTAGGTGTCCTGAAGCTGGGGTGGATCTAGGCTTAGAGTTACTATGGATTCAACAGAACTCAATAATTTTTTGATTCCGCCTCTGTTCCGGAGAGAATTCTCATGTTATGACACAGTATTGTCATGATAGCCAATAGAAAGAATCTCAAATCTTTTAGACGTAACATCCTTGTCCAACTGACTTTTAAGTTTCGTGCCACCTTCTTTGATTCAGTTGAAAAATGTAATTGGTGTAAATGGAAAGAAAAATGGGATCATACGATAAAAGGAAGTTGTTCAGGTGGTAAACACCCTCCACATCTAATCTTAAGATTGTGGGTTCGAGTTACCAAGGGAGCAAAAATGTGGCGAGCTCCGAGAACCACTTAAAAGAGAGCATTAGAGATGCAAATAAACAAAAATGCAAAATCACCGAAAAATATGGTGGAAATAGTGATAAGTAGTCCTTCCTCCTTGTCTAATAATCTTGCATTGATAAATATACTTTACCTCCGAAATAAATACGCGAATTCAAATTAATCAAGTTCAAAATTAGTTATGAGGAAAAACGAAAAAGGGAATAGCAAGCAAAAGAAATGAATGAAACGTTTAATTGAATCTTTAGTTTCTTGAGAATTTATATGGAGTTGATTTTTTTTTTTTCCTTTTGTATGGTTTGGGAAACATTCACATGCAAATGTGTGGCCAAATATATAAGCCATCACATTAGATAAGGCGGGTGCATTACTGCATTACTAGGGTGTTCAAGTTCGATTTGAGTAGATTTTTTTCTAAATGATAATTAAATTAATTCATCGATTTTGCACTCTTGATATATGTATTCTTTTGTAATTTATATCCTATTCTATTCTTTTAAAATAATTTACACTCTAATCTCTTTATTTTCTTGCAAAATCATAAAAAAATATTTTTTCTTGAATTATCCATGAGGGAAAAATAGGAAAATTATAAATAAAAAATATAATGCAAAATAAAGGAAGATATCAAATAATGATAAAATTAGATTCCATCCGGACCACTTTACTTGTCACATTTTTAGCTTACACGCCTCTTAAGAAAAATATTAACTAGAGTGTAATTTGACCGAACTATCCTTATTTTTTACTTCTCAATATTTAATACTTCATTCTTTTGCACTACATTAATATTTCTCCATATTTATGACTAAGGTAAAGATAGAAAAGATGACAATTATTTTGGGCTATCTATTTTAAGTAAGAACGACAAGTAAAGTGGTTCGGAGAGAGTACAACTCTTCGTAATTTGATTCTGTATCACTTGGTATTTATAATAAAGTCCTTGACTAATGTGGTGTTCTTCTTCAAGCTAGTAAAAGTTCATTCTCCACTTAATTAATTGTGTATTTGTGCTTATTCAGTCAGAATAAATGGCAACCACAAGTATTCAATGCAGTTATTTCAACATAAGAGATTTTTACATGATAGAGGGTCGATACAATTTGTTAATACATCCATTAATTTGCAAAACAACATTTTGATTGAAATGTTTTTCTGTTAAATTAGGTTTAGAGCCTAACTCACACTTGAAAACTAGCTAGAAAAAAGGAGAATATTTGTCCAAGCCCTATTAGGAGCCCAGAGTTTTCGTTCCGGTTCAATGTGAGATCATTCTTAGCAACACTTCCCTCACACCCAGAGCTGAACATTCGTTTATCCGGAATTCCACTGTCCGAACTGGAGCGTGCGCAATCATCACAACCCCCCCCCCTCGCACGGTCCAAGACCCCACACTAGACCCAATGAGTTTGACTCTAATACCATATTAAATTAGATCTTGAGCCTAACTCACGCCTTAAAAGCTAGCTCAAAGTAGAATGACTGTGACGAAAAAAATTCTTCACATATATTATAGTAGGCATTGGATATGAACTTACAATTATGATTCGAAATTATTAATTTACGTAAAGGTTGATTTGAAGTTGAAATTTTATTTAAACATGAATTTGGATTTCAAAAGTTATACTTTTCTTATAAACATGAAAATCTCACAATTTGTGAAAACCAACTCTTATACAATTTTACCATATGAGCAAACTATAATTCATATATATGAAAGACGCCGAATTGATAAATCACATATCTGCATATGTTCCTTTTTATAAATAAATATTTGCGATTATATGCTATTACAAACTCATACGGATCAACAACTACAACTCATAGGAGGGAGATCCAATGTCTTCCCACTAGATGATTTCTTAAAAACCCTACTTCCAAAAACCAAAAACCCTAAAGAGTGTCCAACAATAGCAACCAAGAAAACACCACCATTAAAAGACATAACTGCCAACATAACAACATAAGCCAAGCCAATTCTCAAACCATACAAGGTTGTTTGAAGAAGTCCAGCAGTCACGTTGTCAACGTTCTCGTTAATGTAATTGCTATGAGAGAGAAATTCGACGAGAACAGCCATGAAAAAGACAACAACAAGTGCCAAGATGTACATGCCCAAATTATCGTATCCAGGCCAACCTGAGAAGAGAATCTCAGTATTCTTTCCCCAGAAAAACGTCATGTGCATCATCATGTGCCGGTGGTTCATCATCGTCATCCCGCTATCATAGAAAAGAAAATCATCAGAGAATCTAGAGAGGAAACCAGATAGAAGATGCGAATCTGATGAACTCATTATATTAATCATCTTGTTTAATTTGTTGTATTTAATCCAAAATAAAAGATTACATCACTATTTACAAAGAACTAAAGGAATAAAACTTATAGATTCTAAAACAAAAAGAAAGTAAATATTTTGTACTTATTGTAAATCCTAAATTTGAAAGGAAAGTAAATATTTCAGAATATTCTAACCATAAAGAAAGTAAATATAATTCGAGCAGTTTATAAACTCGCTTCACATATGAAACTTTGAGTATTGAGAGATGCTGCTCTCTTATTATTCCCAATAAGACCATTCGGTAACAGATCGCTTCTTTCAAAGCGTGAACCGACCTAACATCTTTTCAATCGTAATCTCAATCAAAGACAAGTTGTATCAAAGGCCAGGATATGAAAGAAATAATTCACTTTCGGAAATTCCAAGATTGAAAAAATTATGACTATGCTTAACAATAAAACACACTGAAAAGCTCACATACGGCGAAAACTTTTTGTTGCCGTTGGGAAAAGAATAAGTCCTGCTCCTATTAACATAGGGACTGGAAGTGGAATTCCACTTGCCCCGAAATGACCTGGACCAATAGAAAAATTTCAATTCATTGGGTCTTTTGATACAATCAAATAGAAAGTCCCAAGGGCGCCATATTCTAGGAGCCCTAACTATGTGATTGAATAAATTCTCCTGCGGGTCAAGAGATGATTCCGGATCCTATTTGTCTATCACTAATGCAAATCATAAAGTAGATAAAAAGTAAATTTTAATACCCGCCTCCTTCAGTGGCGTTATTCATGGTGGCTGACAATGTTGGTGGTGGTGACCCCATATCCATTCCATGCATGTGGCTGCCGTTGTTCATTTCTCCTTCTTATTTTTCTTCCCCTAATTCTTGATTTTTGTCTGTTGAAAGGGACTTTAAGTAAGCAACGAAATTAGTGATAGTACATTGTAGTAAATGTACTTCTTTTTCTAGTACAAAATAAACATAAATGGTAGAATTTTAAAAGGAGATTGATTTTCCCTAAATAAAAAAATGAGGGATAATTTCAAAAAAAATTCTCCTAGTTTAAGTTATGTCCTAGTTAGTTTGTAATACTACACTTATTTCCTTTGTTTTATTTTTCTTCAGGATAATAACTTCAAACTATTTGTTATTAATGCAAATAGTTTTCTATTTGCATACTCTTTCCGTTTTAATTTGTCTGATTTATTTATTTTTAGTTTGTTTTGAAAAACAATGACCCCTTTTCCTTTTTTAGCAACTCTTTAATTTCAAATTTTCACATGACATGTTTAAAACCACAAGATTAAAGGGCATTTCAATATATTTGACATATGAGAGAAGTATTGAAAACACTCCTAAACTAGAGGTAAATTATTACTTTCGTCTCCAAACTATAGTCAGTGTTAAAAACACCCCTACACTTGCCTAAGTGAATTTAAAAACACCCGCGGGATATGGATGAAATATAATGAAATAGAGCCACTTTGAGGTTCCCTCAGAAATGCCACATAAGCATCTCGTGTATGCCACATAAGCGTTTAAATATCCTATAAGCGTAGCACTCCCCATCCAGAATGAAGATAAATTCAAGCTAGTGGGTTTCAAGAATTTTGTGCGTAGCAATTCCCGTTCAGATTTATTCATTGTTGAACGCTTCCATCACGTTACCAACACTGCTCATCGCTTTTCTTGGGGGCTTGGTATGTCAATTGCTGCAAAATATGATCTTTCTACCGGAAGATCTGCCTATGCTTCTTATCTCCTTCATTCTTCTTCTTCCCAACTTCAGTTCCTCTTCGTCGTTCATTATTCCCCTGATATCTCTATTTATCCGTTCTTCTCCAACAATTTCCACTTTCTCCATCTCCTTTGACTGCTCATTCAAGGCTACCCACAGTCTCGGTAGAAACTCACATAAATGTCACAAAATTAGTTTTGTATATGGACTGTCATATAAGTATTTAATGTATTTTTTTTAGTTTTATTTATCTATGTGTATGCTATATATATAACACATCATCAGACAAGTCCAGCTGAACCGTGAGTGCACAACACATTACTTATGTATGACAAAATTGGGGCATTTCTAACTTTACTTAGCCAAGTATAGGGGTGTTTTTAATACTGACTATAGTTCGGGGACGAAAGTAATAATTCGCGTCAAGTTTAGGGGTATTTTTAACACTTCACTCTTTGACATATCTTTAAATTAAAACCACAAGATTGAAAAATCTTTTTTATTTTCTTATATTTCGTGCTAAGTTAAAATAAGTCAATCAATTTAAAATGGAGTGATTATATTTTAAAGATTTTTAGAGTAACAAATATAATACTCAGGGGCCAGGGCCAGCTGGTTTAGAGTCAATAGTCTCTCCAACGTTCCAACTTCCAAACATATTTTTTCTTATTGCTTATTTATTTATTCAAAGAGAATTCTGAATTCATCAAAAGAAAAATAGAAAATCCATAACGGTCTCTCAAGAAGAATGCTCATTTTAATTTAAAAACAAAGAGGAGAGAGGTATATAGGTATTTAAGGAGATCGGAACCTAAAGGATAACTTTTCTCATCAAAATTTTAAAAGGGTAACAAAAAATGGAAACAAACTAAAAGGGTAAGCACGTGTACTACCTTACACCTTACTAAAAAATTTAACAGAATCGTTAATTACACGTTATAAGGCGTGATAGGTTGTACACCTTGTGAGGCGCGAGCCTTCTCACGCTGCTTCATTTAGTCTTTTCTTTTTTTCCCCAAAAAGATTTGAAATATTTTGTTTATTCATTAGGTCTGATTTCTTTCATGCTCTAGATGGTCTATCTTTTTTCATGCACTTGATGGTCAATACTCCCTTCGTCCTATATTAGTTGACAACCTTATCAAAAATAGTTATCCCATATTAGTTGACCACCTTACTAAATTAAGAGAGAATTAATTAAATTTTTCTTATATTACCCTTGCATTTGATTCTTTTTGTGTGCACACTTGTTTGTAAAGTTCCAAAAAATTTTTTTAAAGAGTGAATTAGTAAAATTACCTTCTTATTTATGATTACTTAAAATGTGTGTAAAAATAAAAGTGTCAAACTAATATGAGATGGAAGGAATAGCATCAATGGTTTAATGTGCATTTCTTTATGATATTTCGGTGTATTTATCACATGGTTATATTATTTTCCGGCTAATTTGGGTTTCATTGATGCGTAATTGCTGCTATATTCAAACTTAAGGCTGTCATGTGGGCCGGTTCGGGTCAACCCGGCCCACTTAATTTCCGCCCCCCCCCCCCCCCCCCGGTTTCCGACTCTGGGCCTGTCTGATCCGGGCTCTTTTGAGCAATCTGCTCAGCCAACCCAACCCACAACCGTGTACCATTTCTTGATCGGGTTTGCCGGTTCGGTCCAGGTTACGTAAATGGGCCATCATGGGCCGGGTTTGGGGGCCGGTCCATGGGCTCAACCTTTATTTTTTTAAATCTAAAATTTAAAAAATGAGTTCTAATCATGTAATGTAGTGTTATCAATTTTAAAGTGTGACATAATTATAATCGTTTTAAATTTGAATTATACATTTATATTTTATAATTATGTAGTATACTAGTGTAATAATATTTTATAATCATGTAATTTGAAAATATTAAAATATGAAATTTAAAAATTTTAAATTCAAATTTCTAAGTCCAAACACTCCAAACTTTAAAATTAAAGTTCAAAGTTCAAAGTTCAAAGTTCAAATTTCAATAAATTGAAAGTTGAAAGTTGAAAGTTGAAATTTAAAATTTGAATTTGATAATACTAGAATATTCATAATATATATATGTATATATATATATATAAATAGATATACTATATAACTATATGATATATATTCAATATATACAACTTAAAACTTAAAACTTAAAACTTAAAACTTACAAGATATACAAGTTACACATTATAATATATATTCAAAATATACAACTTAATATATATAGAATATTCAGAATATATATTATATAAGTATATATAAAATATATACAAAATAAATGATATCCCTAATATACATAGAATATATATATAAAATATTCACAATATCTATTACTCTTATATATAAGTGAGGATAAGCAGGTGATGGTCGACGTGCTTGCCGATCAACGGGTAGTTGGGGAATTTCAATGAAAAAATGTGCTTATCTATGATGTACATAGCTGCATGAAAGTTTTTCAGCTATAGTTAATATAGGAATTTTTTTGTAGATATAGTACTTCTAGAAAGTTTTTCATGGCAGCCTTTTGCCCCTGATTCTTTATTTTATTTTATTATTTGTATTCATACTTTTTAGTAAATAATTGCTAAGTTGAGGGCTTCTAATAGTAGTAAAAAAAAAAGTGATACGATAGGCAATACATGTGTCAGTGCTTTATTTCTTTTTTACTTTACCTATTCGAAATCTATGCAACATTCAGAAATATTTTTAAACTCTAAAAAAATATCCTCTTAAAAAAGTATCCATTAGAAATTTATTTTATTAAAATAATCTTATTAAAAATAAAACTACTTTATTAAAATAGTTATTTTTATTAATATACTTTGAAAATATAAACTTAACTATTAATACTTTAGGTAGTCATTTAACGATAAAGGCAGCAGCGTAAAATAATAATTTTTTTTCTTAATTCGCTAAATTGAACAAATAAAATAAAACATCTATTTTTAATATTTAGTATAGGGGTCAAATAATATAAAACAGAGGAAATATTAAGGGCAGAACCACACAAATACCCATTTAAGGGGGTAGTTTTGTATATTTGCCCCCCATAAGAAAGATCTTGTAAAAATACCCTTTTTTTTAATTCCTGATACATTTTTGGACAAAAATGCCCTTTCTTTTATAACTTATATACACAGCACGCACAATTTTTTCTTCGCCAAAACTTTTAACACTTTCTTCTTCCCAAAGCAGCGATTTCAACCATGAATTAGAGTTGCGATTTCTTCTCCTTTCAAAGCAGCGATTTCAACTACGATTTCAGCTACAATTTAAGCAATTTCAGCAAGGATTTCAGCTACAATTTAAGCGATTTCAGCGAGGATTTCAGCATCTAACTTGGTTGCTTTCAGAAGGTAAAAATCGGAGAAAATTTGTTCTAAACTTATGGTGAAGCTTAAATTGTCGATGATTTGTTTTAGTATGTTGATTTTTTGGAGAATTCGAGCTGATCAATTTCTGAAAAATTAGAGTTGATTATGTGTTAGGTGAATTGAGTATGTGATTTGTAGTACTGCCTCATGGGCAAGGGTTGATTTGTATGTAAACTCCTATTGCATAGGCAAATACTTCTTTTTTTTTGTTGTGCCTGCCTCATGTGCAAAAATTTAGTTTGTAACTCCTGCTCCAGGGAAAACAAGTTATTCTTTGTTTGTTGTGCATATTTTATTAAAAGATATAAAGCTCCTGCCTCATGGGCAACAATTAATTTCGGGATAGTTTCTTTTTAAACTCCTACACGATAGACAAAATAATTATTCTTTGTTTGTGTGCTTATGTTGTAAAAATATACCCAGGTATTATTGCCTCATGGGCAAGGGTTGGTTTGTATTTAAACTCCTGCCCTATAGGCAAACAGTTCTTCTTTTTTTGTTGTGCCTGCCTCATGTGCTGTTTGTATTAATAGAAATTGACTTATAAAACTGTTAATAAGTATCTTCTGTTTGATTTTTTATTAGGTCTGTCATATAAATGGCTACAACAATGGAGATTGAAATTTTCAGTATTCCTATAGAAACAATTGAAGAAATAGGGCAACCATCAGAGATTAAGAGGGTACAGAAAAGAAAAAGAAAAGTGATGGATATTGAAACGGCTATTCTAAGAGATAACGCATCTGTGGATGAGATAGAGGTGAAATCAGTTTTTTTGGACAAAGAAAATTTAAAAAGATGTATGGCAAATGTTGCGATAACACGCAACATACAATTCAAAGTTGTTAAATCATGCAAAACGAGATATTGGCTGAAGTGTTTGGATAACAACTGTAGTTGGAGTTTTCATGCTTCAAAAATAAAAGGTTCTTCGCTTTTCCAAGTCAATAAATATGAAAAGAAACATACTTGCTCCATTGATTTCATACAATTCGATCAGAGGAACGCGACAGCAAAGGTGATATATGACTACATCCTAGAGCTTGTACGGGATTCTAGTAACGTAATCACACCAAAGTTTGTGGTATAAGAAATGAAAAGGAGATATGGAATAACTATATCCTACAACAAAGGATGGCGTGCAATACAACTTGCTTATGGGGTGATAAGAGGAACTCCCGAAGAGAACTACAATAAGCTGCCATCATATCTTCATATGATGAAAGAAAAAACCCCCGGCACGTGCACAAACATCAAGAGGGATGATGAGAACAGGTACACGCTATAACTGTTAAAAACCTGTAACTCCTGCCCCAGGGGCAACAAGTTATTCTTTGTTTGTTCTGCATATGTTATTAAAAGATATAAAGCTCCTGCCTCATGGGCAAGAGTTAGTTTGTTTTTAAACTCCTGCACCATGGACAAAATAAATATCCTTTCTTTGTGTGCTTATATTGTAAAAATATACACTGCTCCTACTGCCTCATGGGCAAGGGTTGATTTGTATTTTAACTCCTGCTTCATAGACAAAAACTTCTTTTTTTGTTGTGCCTGCCTCATGTGTAAATATTTAGTTTGTTATTGAACCACTGCCCCAGGGGAAAACATGTCATCTTCAATAGAAAAAGTCTTTCTAATTTTATATTCTTCAAAAAATAGTAGGATTTCAGTTATAGTTGCTAGTTTTGTTGAAACAAACATAGAATGTGTGTTATCCAAGATTTTAATTTGTTTTTAAAATCCTGCCCCAGAGGCGAATATTTACTTTCTTTTTTATGGTTATGTTGGAAAATAATACACAGATCCTGCCTCATGGTCAAGATTTGGTTTAGGAAGTTATACTTATTATGAACATCAAATGCAAAAATTGGCACTAACATTCATCTGCTCAAACACAGGTTTAAGTACGCGTTTTTTGCTTATGGTGCTTCAATCACCGGGTGGTAAACTGTAGGCCGGTAATAATGGTAGACATGATATTTTTGAAGTCAAAGTATCGTGGTGTCCTCATGATAGCTGTGTCAAAGGACGAAAACAACAACATATTTCCTTTGGCCTTTGGTATTGCTGACTCTGAAAATAATGAATCCTACAACTTGTTCTTCCATCAGTTGAGAAATGCAATTGGGGTACGTGAACAACTATCCATTCTTTCAGATCGCCACCCCGCTATTGCTAACGCAATTGCTAATGTCTATCCGGAGTGCCAACATGGGATATGCATTTATCACTTGGAGAAAAATCTAAAACAAAGATATTTTTCCGATATAGTTTTGTCACTGTTCTACAATGCAGCAACAACCTACAAGCGTAATGAATTTAATAGTTTCATGGATGAGATACAAAGAATTGACAAAGCTGCTGCAAACTACTTAAAAGAGGAGCCACCAGAATGATGGGCGCTTCATTTCATACCAACATGAGGTACAACATGCTCACAACATACAATGTGGAGTCCATGAATGCTGTGCTGAGAAAAGCAAGGGGACTGCCAATAATGGGCCTAATTGATTACATTCAGAACAAGCTACATAATTGGCTTTATGAAAGAAAAATGGATGCGCAAGGCACGTTCCATGACATCACACGTTGGGCGGAACTGGAGGTGACTGACAAGATTCAAGCTGCCTTGAAATTGAAAGTAAGTAATTTTTCTAAAAGCTTTTTGTCTCACAGGCACAACTTTCCGTCAGAGGAATTATTAGATCTAGTTGAACTGCTTGATATCCACATAAAATAGAAACTTCATTTTAAATTGTTGTATGTGTTCTGTGAGCATTTTGTTAAATTTCGTTCATGATAGTAATTGTTTGAATTCGACCTAAGGATCAACCATTTCATTATGTGTTTCCATCTTACTTTAATTTTTTTTTTGGGTAACTAAATGAGCAATGTAACAGTACATAAGAACAACTATTTGAATTTGCTCTACTGGAACTGCTTGTTATCGAGATGGAAAAACCGATTCTATTATACTTTAGACGAAAGGAGAAAATTCTGGAAAGATATAATTCATGTTCTTCTTTTTAAATTAAAAAATGTGATGTGGCTGAGTTGATAATTTGAACGAGCTATGAAAAGAGAAAATGAAAATATCTTTTTTATGCGATAAGGAGGAGCTAATTCAAACTCCTGCCTATCTTGTTATGCAAATAATCAAAATTTAGACTTTTAACTTTACTGTCATTTATTTGTCATTTTTATTTACAGGTAAATCCTATTGATGCAACAAAATTTGTTGTAAAAGAAGGAGGATATGAATATATTGTAGACTTGAAGACTAGGACTTGTCAATGCTTGGTGTTTCAAACGGATGAGTTACCATGCACCCACGCTATTGCAGCTATAGATAGCAGGAATATGAACAAGTCTAGCTATTGTTCAACTTGGTTCACAAGACAAGTTTGGCTAGCAACTTATCAGGGAGAAATTCTACCAGTAGGAAGTACAACATCATGGATTATTCCTGATAGTACAAAGGAACTAATCACAAATCTCCTGGATGTGAAGGTTCTGCTAGGGAGAAGACAAACAACCAGATATCCTTCAAGGATAGATGGTTCAAGAAATAATTTCAGATGTTCGAGATGCAAAAGAACTGGACACAATAGAACAAATTGTCATTATTCTCCAGTTCTTCATCCATATTCAAGAAGATGGAGAAAGAAAGATAAAAAAGCATAATCAATTTTAGTTTTTATTTAAGTACTTGGATTTAAGTGCCAGTATACTGGGATTCTTCAGTACATTCCTTTAGTTAGTAACAAGTAGTTGTGAGTTTTAACAATCAAGTTGCATGAATGTTTTCTTATTGGTTGTCAATTTTAACTTGTGGTGGAGTATTTAACTCAATGTTTTCTTATTGGTTGTCTGGGAAAGTTATTACCTATTGAAGCAGTGTGTTTATCTTAAAGGGCATCACGGTATATAAAAACATTCTATATTAACTCTTGCCTTAAAGACAAGGGATGTGATGTAAATAATACCACAAGATACTCCTTAACTATTGCTTTAAAGGCAAAAGTTGTAGGTAAAAGACTCTGTCTTTATTTAATATATACTCTCTTGCCTTTGAGGCAAGACGTTTTTTTAAAGAACAACTTACGCCCCATGAGCAAGAGTTGAAGGTACAAAACTCTGTCTTTATTTAATAAATACTCTACATCTCTTGCCTTAGAGGCAAGACTTAGCCCAAAAGAATAAGTTGCGACCCATGGGCAAGACTTGTAGGTACAAGACTCTTTCTTTATTTAATGGATACTCTAGATCTCTTGCCCTAGGGGCAAGACTTTTTTTAAAGAATAACTTACGCTCCATGGGCAAGAGTTGAAAGTACAAGACTCGGTCATTATTTAATAGATACTTTATATCTCTTGCCTTAGAGCCAAGCTTAGCAAAAAAACTTTTTAAGAAAACAAGCTATGCCTCAAGCTAGGCCTCATGGGCAAGCTTTAAAGATACAAGATTATGTCTTATTTAATATATAGTCTATAATTCTTGCCTTCAAGGCAAGCTTAGCCTACAAACTTTTTAAGAGAACAAGCTATGCCTCATGGACAAGTTTTAAAGATACAAGATTATGTCTTATTTAATGTATACTCTACAATTCTTGCCTTCAAGGCAAGCTTAGCCAAAAAACTTTTTAAGAGAACAAACTATACCCCATGGGCAAGAGTTGATACTTCCAGATTGTGTTTTTACCTATAAGATACTCTACAACTCTTGCCTTCAAGGCAAGCTTAGTCAAAGGACTTAATAGAACAAGCTATGCCCCATGGGCAAGAGTTGATGCTACCATGATTGTGTTTTTACCTATAAGATGCTCTACAAATCTTACCTTCAAGGCAAGCTTAGACAAAAAACTTTTTAAGAGAACAAGCTATGCCCCATGGGCAAGAGTTGATGCTACCATGATTATTTAATAAATACTCTACATATCTTGCCTTAGAGGCAAGACTTAGCCCAAAAGAATAAGTTGCGCCCCATGGGTAAGACTTGTAGGTACAAGACTGTCTTTATTTCATAGATACTCTACATTTCTTGCCCTAGAGGCAAGACTTTTTTTAAAGAACAAGTTACGCCCCATGGGCAAGAGTTGAAGGTACAAGACTTTGTCTTTATTTAATAGATACTCTACATTTCTTGCCTTAGAGGCAAAACTTAGCCCAAAAGAACAAGTTATGCCCCATGGGCAAAACTTGATGCTACAAGATTGTTTATAGATATGATTCAATGAATAATGAGTTTTTTTAGATGACTCATAAGCAACAATTTACATGATTTTCAGTGAATCTTAAGTTATGAGGTACGTTATAACTGCTGCCTTAGAAGCAAAATTTAGTTCACACACTTTAAAAATTCAAAAAAAAACCCAACTATAAGAAGACATACCCCCAGATTAGTAACATCATTGTACTTCACATTATCGCATCAAAAATGGCCAATTCAGTTTCCAAAAACTGTCTGTACTTTACATTATCGCATTAATACAACAAAGTCAATCAAAAAGCCTTGATAGGTACACTGATTCTACGTTAAAACTAAAAAAATTAAACTACTTTTCCTCACATCCCCTCTTCCTCTTCCCGAAGAATTTGCCAACCTTTTCTGTAGTCTCGATCGTTGCACCAGCTTCTTGTTTTCTCCTTCCATAAGCCCACAACAGAGCTCCATATCTCATGCGAACTACTCCAATGTCAAGTTCTTTTGGAATTTTTTTACCATGAACAAAGTATTCAGCAAAGGCAGCAACAAATGCTCCACAATCACTATAAAAAAGAAAGGAGAAAAAGCATATTATACATGAGTTAAAAAAGGAAATCAGTAAAAAAAAAAGTGAAGAAAAATGAAGATTTAAAAAATATATAAAAAAAGATACCAATTGACTTGTTGTGGCAGGTCATCAACCAATTCAATCTCCAAATCGCCACAATCAGATTTGTTAATGCCCTTCTCAACATAGAAATTGGCCCTTTCCAAAAATTATGGAATCAATATTTTGTAATGCAACACCATCTTCTTAATACTTTTTTCACGATGACGATTTAAACGATTGGAGTCATAGACATAAATGCACCAGTCATTGAAGGTAAATATTCCCAAAATTCAGTGTCCCATTCCAGCACCTCCCATCGAAACATAAATTAGAAATAACACGTGATCAACCTTGTGCCACGCTACATTTGCATCGCAAATAAAGCCTCTAATATACTCCTCGAGTTGATGGTTTTCGGGGATGACAGAGAAATCTTTTGATTTGTCTCAAAGTCCTTATAGAGAGCGACAAGTTTGTTATCAAAAATAAAGTCCGTTGTAGTGAACTTATCGAGACCAGGTTCATATTTGGCCTTCTTTCTCAAACAGTAGAAGATAACATCCAAGTGTTGAGACAAAAAAAAATTAATTATTAAAATAAATATCATTTTCATCAAAGGAAGCAGCCTAATATTTTGCGCATTTGCATCTCACATATCATCGAGTAAATTAGTCGAGGTACGTACTAGTACAAACTAAACTGTCCTCTTCAATCTTGAACTTTCCTCACTTTAGACAAGAAGATAGGCCCCATGGGCAAGAGTTGATGCTACCAGATTGTGTTTTTATTTATTAGATGCTCTACAACTTTTGGCTTAAAGGCAAGGTTAGCAAAAAGTACTTAAGAGAAAAAGTTAGCCCCATGGGCAAGAGTTGATGCTACGAGATTGTATTTTTAGCTATTGTATGCTCTACAACTCTTGCCATAAAGGCAAGCTGAGCCAAAGGAAGAAACATAACAAGTTAGGAACCATGGGCAAGAGTTGAAGCTACCAGATTAAGTCTAATTTAATATATAATCTACAACTCTTGCATTAAAAGGTAAATTTGGCCAAAGAACTTAAGAGAACAAGTTTGGCCCCATGGGCAAGAATTGATGCTACCAGATTATCTTTTTATTTATTAGATGCTCTACGGCAAGCTTAGCCAAAGGACAAAAGCGAATAACTTAGGACCAATGGGAAAGAATTAAAGCTACCAGATTAAGTCTTATTTAATATATGTTGTACAATTCTTGCCTTAGAGGAAAGATTAGCCCAAGGACATCCAGGCAATAAGTTATGTCCCATAGGCAACAACTGACACTACCAGATTGTCTTTTTATTTATTAGACTGTGTATAACATTTGCCTTAAAAGTAAGACTGATCGATGTTGGAATTCGTATTTAAAAAAAGCAAGAATGATAAATATATATATAGAGTAGAGTAATAAATAATCAAATAAGCTTTAGAAAAAAAGAACAATTGCTAAAAACAAAAGAATATTAGGATAAAGACAAGTCAAATATAGCATTATTTTCTGTTCAAGTGATGGAACATACACAGAATTATATATTAGGATAGAATGTGGTCATACCATATCACCCAAAGGTTGATTACAAGTTGCAAGCGTCCAGAACTAGTCCTTTGTCTCCACAACACAAGAGTCAAAAAGAAAGCATTTAGATAGCTATTTTTCGTCCTCTTTATACAGAGTTTTCGCACTTGCAAAACATGGAAAAAAGAACACAGTAAGAATATTAACATAAGTAAAAGAATCAAAACATTAAAAGCTAAAAGTGAGTAAAGCTACCATTTTGAACCATTCAGCCCTTCATCGACGAATTTCCAAAATGCACAGTTCAAAGGTGACATGACATCAAATGCATCAATATCGCTAACGAAAGGGTGGTTCATCTGAAAAGTACTGGATGACCCCGAATCAAAATCGACTACATATGGAGATTTAGCTAATTGTCCGGGAAATTTCTTTCGAATTAATTTTTCAGGAGTGGTGTCTTTTACTTCTACTATCACGGGAGATGGTTCAGTTATGGGTGTGGTAGTCCTTGCTCTTCTAGTGTATATTTTTTTCTTCGATGGAGAGGGTTTTTTTTTCAATGGAGAAGGTTGGAGATGAGTACTTGGCTGATCATCATGCTGAAAAATATAAAAAGAGATTAAACTTGGCAAAAGATGCAACCATAAAGTAATAAAAAAATAAAAAATATAAATATTCCTCAAACCAAAATAAAAACTACACTCATTTGTGCAACACATACAACCTGCTCAGGTTGTGGGTCTTTGACAGCAGGATGAATTGTAGCAAGGGGTACAGAGTAAGCAGCAATAACATCCAAGATTAATGAATCAATATCATCTCCATTGACAACAGGAACAAGCTGTTATTGAACAACATAACACATTATATTATAGGCATCAGTTCAATAAACTTAATGTGTTCCCTATAATTTGTGACATTTAATTAAAATAACTTATGCCTCATTGGCAATACTTCACACTACTCTCACTATGTCTAACAAAGAAGCAAAACTTAGCTTAGGGACTTTAAACTAGAGTCATTGTGTCTAAGTTATGACTTAAAAGTCTATAAATGTTGCCTTAGAGGCAAAAGTTAGTTCATGAACTTCAGAAAACATATCTTATGCCCCATAGGCAACACTTTACACTGCCTCATTATGTTTGGTTGTTTAAAATATTCTGTAACTATTGCCTCTGAGGCAAAACCTTAATTGACAGACCAAAAATGAAGGATCACTGTCCATGTGCAATATTTTCAGCTAGCTCATTGAGTCTGATATATGAAATAATCTATAATACTTGCCTAAGAGATGTATGGATATAAACTAACAATTATTTCTTTCTTTTTTAAGAAAGAAGAATGAATAGTGATCCAACACATCAATCATCTTAAAATTTATTTTGTTTGAAAACAGGTTGCATCAATGACTTGATAGTATTAAGAAAGATGCAAAAAAGAATAAGTAGACCAAGTGTGCTACACTTACAGATTTCTCATCTTTTGTAGATTCCTCAGCATAATCACATTGTTCATGCACCCTTGCATCACCATCTTTTTCAGTTGGTACATCACCAACTTGTTCAGCTGGTGCAATATTACCAACATTCAACTCTAAATCAATATCTCCACAAGAATCACATTGTCGGACGAAGGACATGTAGATGATGGAGAGGGTTTTCTTTTTGATGGAGAGAGTTTTTTTTTCAATGGGGAGGGTTTTTTTTCAATGGAGAGGGTTGAAGATGAGTACTTGGTTGGTCATCATGCTGAAAAATGTAAAAAAGGATTAGACTTGGCAAGAAAATACAACCATAAAGTAATATAGAAAATGAAATATAAATATTTCTCAAACCAAAACAAAAACTACACTCATTTGTAAAGCACTTACAGGCTGCTCATGTTCAGTATGTTTGATAGCAGCAAGCGTTGTAGCAGGCGGTGGAGAGTAAGCAGAATCAACATCCAACATTAATGCATCTTTGAAAGCAGCAGAAGCAAGCTGCTATTGAACAGCATAAACACATTATATTATAGGCATCAGTGCAATAATAACTTAATCTGTTCCCTATAATTTATGACATTTAATTAAAATAACTTTTGTAGATGTTCCCTATACTTACAGATTCCTCATCTTTTGTAGATATAGTAGCATCATCACATTCTTCATGAACAATAGCATCACCATCTTCGTCAGCTAATACAGTATTATCAGCACCCAACTCTACATGAACATCTCCACGAGGAGGCACATTGTCAGACGGAGGACATGTAGAATTAGGCACATAACTATCAGTAGCTGGGTTCGTTCCTTTCACATCTTCTTTTGCCTTAAGATTCCCTAAGAGCAATTGTTTAATTTCAGCCAGTTCTAATTTCAAAGATTTGTGCTCATCTAGAATCTTTTTGAATTTTTTTGAAGATGATTGCTGAAGTTTCTGCACGTAGAAGAGATGAAACTGTTAAAATTATATTTTTGAACAAATAAATTATAAGACTGATCACAGAATACGAAGCAATGCATACATCAATTTTCTGATTTAAAGCTTCAAATCGCTCATCATCACTGCCTTCTTCATTTGGCAGCTCATCCTCAAGTGTGAAGGCCTTAATCGAACCTTTCTATTAACTAAAAAAAGAAAAAACACAAAATTAAGAATTACAATAAACAAACACTGATTAAACAAACACACTAAAAATAAATAATAAAAGATGGATAGATATAGCTAATTACCGAACATTTTGATTTAACGGGTGCAAAAACCTTTAACACCGTGTGGTATTGTGGAGATTTACATCCCTCATAATGTAGCATAAGAGGATGCATTTCAGGAGAAACTATTTGCACATTATTCTCTCTATACTTGGGGAAAATATCCCACATCCATACCATAAAGGCATATGGGAAACCAACAAGGTTATATGATGATGGACGAGAATCTGTTGGTGCTTTTTTCACACTTCGCAGTGACCTTTTCAATGAACTAAGGGTTGTTTCAAAAGATAACGCACCCCATCCAAACTGCGCACTCAAAGCATCATCCTCTAGTATCATCACATGATTAGCATCAATGGATTTTTTAGATCTTCCCCCCTAATAAAACTCGTCCTAAAATATAGATTTCAGCCAACTTGACTGCATCTACATTTGATTGGACTTCATCTTTTCTCGTCTCCATGAACGTTCTCAAGGCCTTCATTTGTATACTTTTTTGGCCATTGAAATAAGTATTTAAAATATGGCTACCTTCTTTTTGCCTAACTGATGCAAAAACTTGATCAAAACTTTTTGTTGACAACCCAGTAACAAGTCCAAAAATATCGAGTGTGAACTCGACATAATTTCCTTGTACAGAAAAGGCCATCACATTCTTCTTATTGCAGCTTACTTCAGACAAAAGCATGCAATGTAAAAACATTCCTGATGGATTAAGATCACCTAGTTGCATGAATTTGCCGAAAACTCCTTCTCTTAGTAATGCAAGCTGATCATCATTCAAAAAATTGGTTAGAGTTTTGCGAAAACTTGAATCACCCTTCCAAACGGGTTCTATTTTGAACCAATTTTCAAAAGGAATAATATGCTTGCAATGGTTTACCCTGCTAGACATGATTTAGGAAATCTGCATAAACACAAAGACAAATCAAAATCAAAACACACAAAAAAGTAGAAAAAACTTAAGAATTATACTACATACATATCAGTAACTGAAAAATCGAAACACCCAACAAGTGCCAAAAAATAAAAAATTGTACTAACTTCATACAAATCAAAGACCTAAAATTCATTTTCAAATGAAAAATTGAAAAATTACCTGATGTCAGGAAGTAAATAGTGAAGCACAGTATCCGAAAAGTGTGATTTAGGATGAGATTTTTCTCCTTAACCCAATAATTTTACGATCAAGAGAGGCGAAAACTTCGATTAGAATGAGTAGAACTAACTGGGCAGAAACTTCGATTAAAATGGGAACTTTGATTTTGAGTAAAATCATAGTACTCCCTTTCTTTTAAATGAATTTACTCACATGCCCTTATCTCTTTAAACCATAATTTATGCCCATTGGACAATAATTGATGCTAATTTTTTTTTTAAATTTAATATATGACCCTACAACTCGTTTAAAAGAATAAGTTAAGCCACATGGATATGAGTTAATGCTATCAGAATGTATCTTTATTAAATCGATGCTCTATAAATATTACATAAGAGGCAAGACGTAGCTCAAGGACTTTGTAATAAAAATTTAGGCCTCATGGGTACTTTTACCGAAATTACTTTTCAAAACTGTCCCAAACGTTATAGTTTCAGTACGATTTGATTAATTGTGGATTTTTTTAAAACATGCAAGGACTATTACAATTGATAAAATTTGATAGAATTAAATATACGATCAAATATTACAATAACATAAGTTTAACAAAAGAATATACTCATTATGTTTATCATAATCACGTGATGCACCACTTTGATTAGAAAAGGGCACATGAAATTTTTTATTGGATTTAAATTGAAAGTAATAATTGATATAGTTGAACAATTTAATTTGTGTAATATATTAGATTAAATTTAGAATCTATAACTCATGTGTTAAATTTATGCCCCATGGGCAAGCTTTAAACATACAAGATTATGTCTTATTTAATATATACTCTACAATTCTTGCCTTAAAGGCAAGAGTAGCCAAAGGACTTTTAAGAGAACAAGCTATGCCCCATGGGCAAGTTTTAAAGATACAAGATTATCTCTTATTTAATATATACTCTACAATTCTTGCCTTCAAGGCAAGCTTAGCCAAAAAACCTTTTTAAGAGAACAATCTATGCCCCATGGGCAAGCTTTAAAGATACAGGATTATGTCTTATTTAATATATAGTCTATAATTCTTGCCTTCAAGGCAAGCTTAGCCAAAAAACTTTTTTAAGAGAACAATCTATGCCCCATGGGCAAGCTTTAAAGATACAAGATTATGTCTTATTTAATATATACTCTACAATTCTTGCCTTCAAGGCAAGAGTAACCAAAGGACTTTTAAGAGAACAAGCTATGCCCCATGGGCAAGAGTTGATACTTTCAGATTGTGTTTTTACCTATAAGGTACTCTACAACTCTTGCCTTCAAGGCAAGCTTAGCCAAAGGACTTAATAGAACAAGCTATGCTCCATGGGCAAGAGTTGATGCTACCATGATTGTGTTTTTACCTATAAGATGCTCTACAAATCTTGCCTTCAAGGCAAGCTTAGCCAAAAAACTTTTTAAGAGAACAAGCTATGCCCCATGGGCAAGAGTTGATGCTACCATGATTCAGTTTTTACCTATAAGATGATCTACAACGCTTGCCTTCAAGGCAAGCTTAGCCAAAGGACGTTTTAAGAGAACAAGCTATGCCCCATGGGCAAGAGCTGACACTACCAACTTGTATTTTTATTTATCAGATGCTCAACAACACTTGCCTTTAAGGCAAGACTGATCGATGTTGAAATTCGTCTTAAAAAAAGTAATAAATAATCAAAAAAGCTTTAGAAAAAAGAACAATTGGAAAAAGCAAAAGAATATTTATGTCCAAAGGCACTTAAACTTTAACTTCAGGACTCCAAGTAAAATAAATACACTTGTAAATCACACCCAAAAGTCATGGACTTAGACTTCATTGTGCGATATTTGACAATTCACTCATGAATATTCTACGTTCTTGCAAGATCACTCACAAATGTTCTACGATCTTGCAAGATCAACAAAGCTGTGGAACACGAAATTGGTAAGAGAACACAATTATCCACATTAGTTTAAACAAGATAAATTTAAATTCTGTTATGACTTTTCGATATCTTCAGCGGTGCAAAATTCATCATTTTCAGTATTATACATGCAATCAGAAACATCGGACAGTGTTGGAGACAACAGAGCAAAGCTAGGACCAGTAAAATCATCTGTTACTTCACACTTCTTCTTTTTACTAGCAGGCAAATCATCAATCTTCTCAGGAGCTCTTGATTGATTTATGAGAGCTTCAACATCTTCTAAATGTTGCAAATCATGAGATTCACTATCAACGGCCTACAAAAAAATAAAAATTCAGTGTATTACAAATTGATGTGATATAACAATGGTAAAAAAACAATAAAGTAAAGTATGTAAAACATACTTTCTTGTTATATATATACTTTCTACAAGTAATGGAGGTGTTGAAAAATCGATCTCTCCACTATTAAGTTTGGCAATAATCTGCGAAGAAGTTTCAAAGGTGACTTCCTTAGTATGCCCTTGGTCACCTTTTGCAAAATCCACATCTCCATCTCCTAGAATACCCACGTCTATTTCTGTCATGTCAGTAGCTGCCTTATTACTTCCAGAATCTTTAATAACTCCACGGCCATCAAAAGTTCTATTTAACATTTGAAGAAGCTCCATAACATCATTGGACTTGGACTCTAGAGACTACATCACAAAAATAAAATAATATCACAACAACACAAACAAGTTAATGAATGATTAAACAATGTTATATGTATCTTATATTAAATTTAATATAAAATTTATCGTGATATGACTCAAAACCCTATGTAAATCAGTATCTAACTGCTTGTTAAAGCAAGTTGTTACCCTCTGCATTAAAATTACACAACAAAATAAAATATTACTAAAAAGTAAATCAGAGTTGGAACATTAATTGCATACAAAAATTGTCATCTGCTAATAGTTGAATTAATGTCATAACTTTATATCTTTCATAAAGTTCATTCAGCAAACAGGTGAATAAATATTGGCAATTTTTTTAAACTATCCAATTGCATAAATCAGGAGAGATATTCATTGAGATATAATGGGTCTAGCACATATTTCAAGTTAGTTGTTACCAAAAACTTACATCAACAATGATATTAATCAAGCTACAAGGTAATCGTCCTGAAGAAGTAGAAGAAACATTGCTTGAGAATTGCAAATCAACTGGGAGGCGCTCTCTTTCTTCATCAGTAGCAACAAATGGCTCCAACTTAAATGACTCAAAGTGCTTATTTTTCAAACAGAAATAGAAAAAAGTTAATTCCAAAAATATTAGAGCAACTAAAGGTAGAAAAATAAAGGATACAAGATCACAAAAATACCGAGAACGCATGAAAATATTCATCCACGAGAGTTGTGTAAGGAGGTTGACTAAGATTGCACCAACATAACATCCTCGGGAACGTCCGAGGTTTCGATTATGCAAACTCTCGAAATATGGGGAATAATTTTAATGCCCACACGTTCAACACAAAAGGGAAGCCACATAAGCGATAAGATGCTTGATTTTCTGCTTCTGATTTAACTAGCTGCAATGAGTTTCTCAATGAACCAACCAACCAAGTAAAGCCCAAAAAACCTCAAGGGTAAGAATAACAAAATTCATCGATATCAATGATCTTCATCAACAAATTGCTAACCACACAATCTTCAGAACGACCTAGCAAAACTCTTTCAACTATGTATAGTTCAACAATCTTTACAGCATCACTGTCGCTATCCAAAAAACATGATCCACGGATGCTTGAATCTATATTGAGAAATGCATGCAACTCACACAATGTGATCGCATGATAATTTGGAAAATAACGGTTTAAAAGTCGATTTGGCATGGTAGATACAACACCAAATCACCCGCACAAATAGCTAACCCAGTTACTAACTGAAACGCCTCAGAATTAAAGGTGCATTCATGATTAAAACCCTAAATCTAATTAACCTATCATCATCGCAAGAAATTTGCGAAAGCAGTAAGCAATGCAGAAAATTCCAACTAATATTTATGTCATCAAGTTTCATGAAGTTACCAAATACTCCACGGTTCAGTATCGTCATCTGTGATTCGGTCAAGAATGACATAATAACAGTTTTATAGTTTGGATCTCCACCCCAAGCACCTTTTGCAGCAAACCAATGTTCAAACTCAAAAAGTTGGTGTCCTTTCTGCAAAAAAAAGCCACTTAATACATCGAAAAAATATAACCTTTTATAAAAAAAGAAGACATGACTTGTGTCTTCATTTAATAGATACTCTATATAAGATGCTCTACAAATGTTGCCTTAAAGGTAAGCTTAGCCAAAAAACTTTTTAAGAGAACAAGCTATGCCCCATGGGCAAGAGTTGATACTTTCAGATTGTGTTTTTACCTGTAAGATACTCTACAACTCTTGCCTTCAAGGCAAGCATAGCCAAAGGACTTAATAGAACAAGTTGTGCCCCATGGGCAAGAGTTGATGCTACCATGATTGTGTTTTTACCTATAACATACTCTACAACTCTTTCTTTCAAGGCAAGAATAGCCAAAAGGACTTTTAAGAGAACAAGCTAGGCCCCATGGGCAAGAGTTGATGCTTCCAGATTGTGTTTTTACCTATAAGATGCTCTACAAATCTTTCCTTCAAGGCAAGCGTAGCCAAAAAGACTTTTTAAGAGAACAAGTTAGACACAATCTATATTCTATTCCCTTGCCAAATAAGGCAACAATTGACACTAGAATATTTGTGTTTTATTTAATAGATAAGCCATAACAGTTGCCTCAAAGGCAAGAGTTAGACCTAGAAAAACAAGACAACACAACAAATAAAAAAATTAATGGCAGGAACAATGGAATACGAACACAAACTTTTTTCTTCGTTCCATTGATAGGATGAGGAGATGAACTGAACAGATTGGACTATAAAGAAATTTGGTAGGCAGAGAGAAGAGAGGCCAGAGACACCTGGAGAAACGGAGAGAAATCACATAAAAGAGAATGATGGAGCGACTGAAACAAAGGCGAAGAAGAAGAAAAACAGAGGCGAAGAAGAAGAAGAAGAAAAACATCTGAAACAGAGGCGAAGAAGAAGAAGAAAAACGTCTATTTCAGACGCGTGTGAAGAATAGGCAATGAAGGGAAAAACGGTACTTTCAAGTACACATAAAGGTGAAAGAGGGTATTCCTTGAATACTTTTATTATGAGGGGTAAATATTGAAGACCACTCCCTTAAAGGGACACCCCATGTAATTTCCTGAATATTAAGATAAGACTAGCTAATGATGAAGTTAGGAGTACAATGCTATTTTTCCGCAATTTATGGTAATACAATCAAATATTAAACATTGACTCTTACAAAAGCTATCTGAAAAATAAATTATTTTTCATATGATTATTGGGCACGTGCTTAGCACGAACTTAACGCCATTAGTATACTATATAAGTATATATAAAATACATGATATTCATATAATATATATAGAATATTCATACTATATACTATATAAATATATATTCACAATTTTTTTTTAGTTACTGGGATGATACGGGCCGATGCACCGGTGAGCCTGGTCCGATCTTGGAACTGAGTCGATCTGCTGGGTTGGCAGACATAGACGGACTAGCACATGAATCGGCCCCCAAATTCGGTCTCCATTTCCGGCCTCCCTCAACTCCGTTCCGATCTGTCAATTGGGTCGATCTAACGGATTCAATCCGTGTTGACCCGGCTCAATTGACAGGCTTAGTTCAAAGTGGCCAATTTTGTCAGAGAATCAGACAGTTGAGCTGGTTTAAAAATTGAGTTCAAATCCTCCACATGAAAAAAATGAAAGAAATAAGCTCATATCCCATCGTGAGCTGGAAGATTCAGTGACCCCATTCAAAAGAAATGTGGCAGTGGTGGTGTGCCTAGAATGGGGAATGTTAGAGTGGATGAAAGTTCCACATTTGTTGGGGAATGGACTGACGGTCTGCTTATATGGACTTGGGCAATTCTTATTATGAGCTAGATTTTGGGGTTGAGTTAGACCAGGTGCCATATCATTACATGGTATCAGAGCCAGGTCCATCCCCGTTTGGGCTCCCGGTCCACGCTCCAGTTGGTCCCTGGGCGCAGTGGAGGACCCAGGATTTAAGGATAGTGGGTGCCTAATTTTCTTAAAGTTTTAAAAAACTTAAAAGAAGGCACAGAGTGGGGATCGAACCCAAGCATCACGAAGCCCAAGTTCTATAGGTTCCACTTCAGAACCAAAGCACCCAACCAACTTATTTGTTAAGTGGGTGCTTTTTTAAGTCTTATCCCAATTTTCATATATTTTCTATATAATTATACCTAGTCTACGTCGGGTTTAATAGGTGCCGGAGCACCCAAAAAAGACATATAGGTCCGCCCCTGCTGGGCGTGAAGAGGGGTGTTAGAGTGGGGAAAGTCCCACATTGGTTGGGGAATGGACTGACGGTCTACTAATATGGACTTGGGCAATCCTCCCCTCATGAGCTAGCTTTTGGAGTTGAGTTAGGCCCAGGTGCCATATCTTTACAGGTAACAAAGGGAAGGCGTGTGGGTCTGTTCACGCCTTACAACACGTACAACCTATCACGCCTTACAATGTGTAATTGACGGTCCAGTTAATTTTTTTAGCAAGTGAGGCAGTATACGCCTTTATCCCTTTGGTTTGTTTCCATTTTTTGATGAAAAAAGTTACCCTTTAGGCTCCAACTCGATATTTAAGTATTATGTTAGCTCAGGGTCATTTTTGACATCTTCTTTTTTATGTGTGTAGAATTTTGATTCCACCCTCCCAAATCTCTCTATTCAAATTCCTAAACTCCCGGGGGTTGTTTGGTATGAGGTATACAATATAATAGTTTCAGTTTTAGGATAAAATGCAGGATTATTTTATTCTGCGTCTGATTGGAGGTATTAGCTAGTCTCGAGATTATTTATCTCACCATTTATACCATAGTGATGGGATAAGTTATCCCATATATGCTTCATGCTTATGCACGTCATTGTCGCTCCTATCGAGTTTGAGCTTTTCATAATCATTCTATTAATATGATCCATAATTCCTCTATATTGAGATGTCCATAGTTTCTCTTAACGAGATGGCATAGTTATTAGTTCCTCTATTATTATGAGATGTCTAAGTTCCTTTATTTGAGATCTTCATAGTCCTCTATAGGGGTCGTTTTGTCTGAATACAAGTTATGGCGAGATTAGTTATGCTGAAATTAATTATGTTAGAATTAGTTATGTTGGGATTAGTTATCCTGATTCCTGATATTATTTCTTATTGAGTGTTTGATTTTTTGAATAATTTCTAAGAATATGTTGTTTGTTTACAAAAATACCCTCCATCTTATTTAGCTTTTTTATATTGGTGATGTATAAAAAGGGTTTGAGGGGGTATATTTGTTATTTTAACTATTTTATCACAGGATTATTATTCCACCCAGAGGCAAGGATAACTCCAGGACTAATTATTAATCCTGGGATAAGTTATCCTAAACTTTACAAACAAACAAGAGATTAAAGGGGGTACTAAAAAATAATCCCAGGATTATCTCCTTTTATCCATCACACTAAACATGTCCAAAATGAGATGTTCTTAGTTCCTCTATTATGAGATGTTCTAGGTTCCTCCACGTGAGATAAACATGTTCCTCTATTTGATAACGTTCAAAGAACGATTTTAGATTACAACTCTATAATCAAAGGAACTAACTCTATTACCTCAACTCAAACAGTTAGCTATAACGGTTCTAACCAACTCTCCAAGAAGATAGACTTTCTTCTTGTTACAAACCTCACAAACACACAGAACCACTACCAACACTAGGACTGTTAAAACTCATCAATAGCAATCTGTAATGAAAGAGAATCGTAGTGATAAGGAGATCTGTAATCGCATACGTTAATGTAAGAGTTCATGTTCACACTATTACAATTACTCCAAGCTAGTAACCAAATCTTCCGAGGGAAGAAGAAATAGAAAAGGAAGAAGGGAGGGGGGGGGGTCCGGAATTAATCTAAGCAACTAAGAAAATAAAGAGACAACTCCATAGCATCGCTCTAATAGATTGTTTCACTCTTCTATATATAGGCATCTTCTCGGGGTCCCAAATGTAATTTGATATATTCCAACATGGGTCGTCCATTCTTCGCCCTAGAAAAGAACCTTGTCCTCAAGGTTCGAGTAGAGCATCATCGTTTTAGGAATTGGAACGTACTATGGTTAAGAGCGAATTCTCTGGCACAAGCATCATTATAGTACTGCACTCTTGTAACTGCTCTACTATTTGCTTCCATGTAAAGGACATCACCAGCAATTGGTATTGACGCCAATGTCAAAAGGCATTTCGGCAGCAAGCTGAAAGGCCCTTTCACTATGTGAACTTTCTGTTAGTTCAGTGATTGCAACCAAAGCTCATCAATCCTATAATTAATGGACTTAAGGTTGTCACCTGCGGAAAAGAAGGCCACAGTTAGAAGAATATTAGTGATTAAAATGAGAGTCTATCCAAAATCGAAAAAGAACTAACTAGGATGTTTTCACCTTCAGGAAAGTTGATATTCTTAGAACCTCCGTTACTCTGGACAAATTTAATACTTTTAATAGCTTGTGGCATCAACTTTGGATCAATTCTTTCAACTACTAGCAGTGGAATTCTTGTTTGAGTGAAGCATTGCATGTTTCCCATCCAAATTAGGACTAGTACATTTTTCTTGAACAAATTTGTCTGAAGTTTGAGATGTATTAATAGGCACAAGAGGATTTTTAATAACACTTACTGTTGCACATGAGGCCAAATGTTGTACAGCAACAACTATTTAAACATCTTGATCATTAAATACAGCAGCCCTCAACTCCAAATGCTTATCTATGGCTAATTCCACCACCCTGCATCACAATTCAAACTCTTTGCACGCAAATATCCCACTTTTTGTTGCATTGGAATTTCTCGGTAAGTTTATTACCTGAAGAGTTTTCACATGTTTGTGATGATGGTATTTCTTGAAAGATTTACAAAAACTTGAAAAAACTGAGATATAGGATAACTTGCATCTGGTATAGAGGTTGCCAACCTTTTGTTTGACTTCCTTCTTGCCCATCATATCAGAGTCAGCAATCCCATGTATGTTTCAAAGAGAGACATACAGTTGAAGTCGCTGGCGTTCGGTGGAAGCAAACTGGCAGTGTGCGAGGCATAGCAGCGGTACGCCGACTAGGAGGTGAACTGAGTATGGCAGAGGAGCTGGGGGCTGCAGGGAAGGGTTCTGCTTTTTGACGGGGACAAAGAATGCTTGTGGGAAAGAAAGAAACTTCTATTACTTATGCTTCAGATTATGAACTTTTGTATAACAATTTTTTAAACATATGCATAACTCTTAATCAAAAGAGAAATCAAGCTAGAACTTACCCACAGCCGCTGCAATTTCAGTGCCTAATCATCTTGCCAAGATCAGGGATTTGAATGGTAGCATGAGTCTACGGTGGACCGGATATAGAAGCGAAAAATAGGCTCCAAAACCCGCTCAAGTCTTTGAGTTGGTAGCAGTCTTGAAAAGCATAATGCACGTTTATCTGAATTCCATCAGGATCAGCCTGTATGGCAGCAAAGTAGACCCCGATACAAAATTCAACCAACTGGGTAGCATGGCGAAGAATGTTAGGTAGAGCCAAGAGTCCTCAAATTAGGAGAGTGGGAAACTAGACGCTCCAAAGCCGAGACATCGACCTCAGACGCCAAACAAGAAATGTTAAGTGAGATGAGTGATGTGTCACTAATAGGAAAATGACTAAGCCAGTCGCCATTCAGGTGTTCCACTTCACTTTCTCCCAAGTCCAGTTCTCTCAGATTCCTGCAGTAAAGAGCGAGTTACATAAGTATACAAATCTGAAGAATCTTACCTTGGTGAAAAACAAACCTACATTGCTTATATAGTAACCATTTCCCGCGCACACAACAGGATATTCAGCATCGATGTATTAATAGGCACAAGAGGATTTTTAATAACACTTGCTGTTGCACATGAAGCCAAATGTTGTACAGCAACAGCAATTTAAACATCTTGATCATTAAATTCAGCAGCCCTCAACTCCAAATGCTTATCTATCGCTGATTCCACCACCCTGCATCACAATTCAAACTGTTTGCACGCGAATATCCCACTTCTTGTTGCATTGGAATTTCTCAGTAACTTTATTACCTGAAGAGTTTTCACAAGTTTGTGATGATGGTATTTCTTAAAAGCTTTACAAAAACTTGAAAAAACTGAGATATAGGATAACTTTCATATGGTACTGAGGTTGCCAACCTTTGGTTTGACTTGCTTCTTGCCCATCATATCAGAGAGTCAACAATCCCATGTATGTTTCAGAGAGAGACTTACAGTTGAAGTTGCCGATGTACGGTGGCAGCAAACTCGGCATAGCAGTGGCACGCTGACTAGGAGGTGAACTGAGCATGGCGGAGGAGCTGGGGCAGCAGGGAAGGGTTCTGCTTTTTGACGGGGACAGAGAATGTTTGTGGGAAAGAAAGAAACTCTTATTATTTATGCTTCAGATTATGAACTTTTGAATATGTATAACATTCTGTATGACATACCGATGAGTTGTTTGCTTTCCTCCTTCTCTCGTTGATTGTACTTTTCCTCTTATGTTTGTATTCAATGGCATAGTCTGATGTATAAAACGTGCATAAAACTTTATCAGGTGGACGTTGTAAGAATACAAAAAACTGAAGAAAGAAGCATAAAAAGTCATTGAAGGAAGTAATTTGGCAGATATAGTCAAGACATATAAAAAAGAGTAATTTATAAGATATTCCCAAAATTCAAGAAAACAAAACCTATTCCCGTGCCCTGCTAGATTTGATGCTAGTATGTTTGAGTTGCCAAGGTCAGGGGCAGATGTATTTTGTCGAAACATAATATAATTAAGTAATTAAAAGTGTGTTCCCTTTAACAACTTAAGTTTTTGGATGAGATGGTCACACACTTCAAGAAGGTATCAAAGCTCACATAAGGGGGTCGTGTCGAGACATTTAAGTAATTAAAAGTGTGACTTCTCTAACGGCTTAAGTTTTTGGATAAGATGGTCTCATATTGAGCATATATACATCATAACTTTGGATCCACCCGAACCCAATAGCTTTGTCTTAGCCACTGTATATGCATTAAAAAATCCACTAAATAAATATCTGCACATTATAGTTTTATTTTAATACTCATAATCGTCTCAAGTCTTCTGAAACAATGTTGAAACAACAAATGCTTGCCATTTTAATTTGTTTTTCCTAACTACCTTAAGCTTAATGTGATGCAGACATTGTAGACTTTCATCAAACACATTGTAGACATCTTTTAACATTGGCAATTGCCACTACAAGAATCAGAACAACACGCGTATATTTGGTTTCTAAGCAGCAAAAGAATAGAGATGAACCTGTTCTGTGGTGCTCAAGCCAATTAATTAAATAACGGAATATTATTCCGGCCAAGGATCTGAAGCTTGTCTTCTCCCGTCATATCTTCAACATATTGCTTAATGTTCTTAGCGGAATCTTCAAGTTGAGGGCTATCTACAAGTTTGATAATTTTTAATGAACAAATATCCCCGAAACTAGACGGAATCTCCTCAAGCTTACGACATCTCCACAGTTCTAATTTCTCAAGCACGGGAAATGATTCCTCTCCAACCTCCCACTTAGAAAGAGTCACTTCTTCCAATTCCAAAAATTTGAGATTCTCAAAGGTGTCTTCCTCCCCCATGTTCCATTCTTCCCCCTGCATGATTGTTCCAATAAGGAACAACTTTTCAAGGTTGGGCAATCTCGCTATTGTTGATAGTAAATTGGATGTCAGAGGAAAGTCACACAACTTCAATTTTTTCAAATTCGATGGGAAGTGAAAATCCCACGACCAATTTGTCGCTACAGAAGCCCCCCTATCATTTGTGTTTGAACTTTCAAAATCTACTCTGAGGAATTCTAGTTCAGTTAGGAAATCCAATTTTGGGAACCAATATCGCTCTGTTGAATAATCCCATGATTCCTTGAGATCAAATTCAAGATGTTGAAGATTGGGAAACCTTTTGAAAATATTCTCTGTATCTTTCGAATAGGAAAGCACGAGTTTCTCTAAAGATCTCAAGTTCTCTAACTTTGTGTCCTCTGCTATCAGTATTGGTTCATCTATATCCATATCAAAGAAAAAACAAGTATCCGCGGTCAGCACTTGCAACTTCACAAGATCCCAAATTCTCGGTAATAGTACCAGGGATGATCCTCTGTTATGCACCACCAGAGTTTCTAGATTCCAGAGGTTTGAGAAAGACGAAGGCAGAGATTTAACTTCTGTCCAAATTCTTAAGAACCTCAAATGATTCAACATGCAAATTTCATTCAGCAAAGAATCTTTCACCTTGATAAAATAGGGACTCAGGTGCAACACTCTAAGAAGCCTCAAGTTTCTTAGGTGACATGTATCAGAAAGACTCTTGCCAGTTATCTTCAAAGAATAGAGGTGTTTACCAGAATGCCTTTTCTTTTTTGAATCGATCAGGAAAAAATTGTTAGGCCCAAAGTACCCCTTATCATAAACGATGGTCATTTGACGTGGCAAAAGATCTGAAGAAGATGATGGAGCACTTGAAATTATCAACTCATACAACTTTTCCTCTCTTGCTTTTATCAAACAAAAGTCATGCACAAGATCATGAAGTTGGCAACGCGGGTCATCACCTATCTCATTGAAATAAATTACCAGGCTACTGGAAATTAAATTATCCAAATAAACCTCCATCATCTCTGCCTGTTCCATAAGTCCTTCAGCACACCATAGATCTCTCAAATGATTGACTAAAATTACTTGGTCCTTCGGAAAACTTGCAAGGTGAAGAAAGCATGGCTTTAGGTGATGTGGTAAATGGTCATAACTTAATTCTATAACCTTCATCACTTCCACTTCACTGTCAATAATAAAGGAATTTAAATTATTTCGAACTTCAAGCCACACAGTCATTTTCTTTTCCCTCCCTGCAATGACTCCAGCAATCAGATCAACCACCAAAGGAAGCCCTTTACAATTTTGGGCTATTTCTTTACCAACATCCAATAGTTCATCAGGGCAACTCTCGTTTCCAAATGCCCTTTTCTCTAATAACTTCCAACTTTCTTCTGATCTTAGCAACCGGAGCTTAAGAGGATCAGTGTTGCGCTTTCCATGCAACGCCACTTCCTTTTCTCGAGTTGTCAATATAATTCTACTTCCTTTCTCAACTAGAGGAAAAGGTCTTGTTAACTCATCCCATGTATCATTATCCCACAAGTCATCTAAGACAATAAGGTACCTCTTTCCAAACAGTTGTTTCCGTAGCTTATCAGCAATATCAAAATTCTCACCGAGTTTCGAATCCGAATCAGTAACTTGATTAAAAATTTTCTCCAACAACTCTTTCTTGTCATTTTCTTGGTCAACTGTGCACCATGCACGAAGGTCGAAATGACTAGAAACTGATTTATCATTGTATACTTTGTATGCCAAAGTAGTTTTACCCGAACCCGGCATACCAGTGATCGAAATGACATCTAGATCTGCCGGTCCACGGGTGAGCTTCTTAATTATCCAATTTGTCTCCTCCTCAAAACCTACAATTATTTTACCAGATGGTGATGACTTGCTTTCAACTAGCTTGTTGGGAGAGTTTACAACAATGAGTCCCCTGTTCTTGGGAATCTTCTCATGTAAATCAGAGACCTCTTCTTTGATAAGCTTGATCTTCTTTATGGTAAGGGGAAGTGAGAAAATAAGATGTAAGAGACCATTATCTCGAACAATAATTGAATCAATGACATCTTTTGCCTCATATGCCACATCTAAAACACGTGCCCAGACATCTTTATACAACCCTTGCTCAATATTCACAAAGAACGGTCTTATGAATTCTAGGTCTTCTTTCACCAACTCAATTTCTTCCTTTATCAAAACAATTGAATAAGAATTGGAATCTAGCAAATCCTTTAAGTGTCCTAGTAGAAGATGCATGAAGAGCGGTCCATTACTCATGGGGAAGCAACTCTGAGATGAGTCCGGGGCTTTCAAGTAAACATGCCTGAGATCTCCCTTCAGGAGTTCAATATTTTCGAGCAAGTCTAGAGTTGCACAACTTGTTTCATTGGTACTCTCTTTTTTCATTGATTTCTCTTCTAAGACGTGGACTAGAGTTGATACCTCCCTGGTAAGTGCTCCAACACGTGACAAGAGATCAAATAATTTGTCATGATGAATAAAATCGGTAGGCATCTCAGTAAGAATAATCAAAAGGAACTCCATCATGACGTGAACGTTTCGAGACCCTGAAGTACTGGTGGTAGTAACATTGACCATGTGCTCTTGTAGATGAATCAAATATTCCCTAAGAACGTCCGGAGAGGTTTCCAGGAGCTGCTTAATGAAGCGTCCAACTTCTGCTGATGTTGAAGCTTTCAAATTTGTACAATATATGTGCATAACCTCCGGTTCAATTGGAATAATCTTCAAGAGTAGTTGAGGGTCTGCACTAGCTCGAGCCTCATCAGTCGTTAGCTCCCAAATGAAGTGTCCTACTCTCTCAGCCATGAGCTGAAACTGAGGTAAGACATATTCAGCAATCTCATGTTCAACGCAACCATTCACTATCAACCCATGGAAATCTTTCATGTTGCCACACACATTCTGAAGAATCTCATACTGTGTCACTAATGGAAACCTCTTCTCAGCAAGAAACTTGGATAGATGATGGAGATTCAGGAGGAGGAAGTCCAACTGCTCCTCCGCCGTGGTGGCACTTGATGTAGAATGATGACATGAGTTGATACACTCATCGATATTATCGGCGAGGCTAGGAAGGACATGATTCATGTTGTTTTCAACATCATCCAAAATTGATCGATGCAGATCTTCAACCTCTTGTCTTTGAGCAGTCATTTTATCTTCAACGTGCTCCAAATCGTAATAAGAAAGCTGGACATATGTACAAATAAGTGCCAGCTCCATTTTCATATTTTCAATTAGATTCACAACGACAGCTTTTTGATCTTCTTCATTCTTTAACCTCTCCATGAAATCCAGAATGTTGACAACATCCTTGCGAAGAGCAGAAAATGACACCTGCCAAAAGACCAAATGTCATATTAAATTCTCAGAGGCACATATCTTTATGGGTTGTAACAGAACACAATTTTGATTCTGACATAATTTTTAGGAAGTGTGATCGCACATCCCTGTTCTTGATCGCACACACTTCCCCAAAATTCTTCCTAGCTTATTGCCGAAGAAAGTGAACTGATTCAGTGTAAATTAAATCTCAATACCTATATAAAGACCCCAAGTCATACTGATTAATTCACGAACACATATCATATATCTTTTCTATTCGTTGGGAAAAAAAAATGGTATCACAGCCATCAAAATTGCAATGCAACTTATTCAGTGTGTATATTAACTGTGCTTTAGGCAAGCGAAATTACTGTTGAGAGTCCTATTATCATCAAAAATTATTGTTGGATGGTCCATGGTATGCTTGTATATTACTACCAATGAGTAAGAACAGTTGACTAATTAAATATCATCATGATGTTAAATTAATGTGACATTTGAACAATAATTCTTCAAAATATTTTGTATAACATTATTGTATCTTGAGGATCAATTGGATAATCACGCAAGTAATTAATATTACAAGTATATATTGTATGACATACCGATGAGTTGTTTGCTTCCTCTTTCTCTGTTGCTCCTTCATTATCTTTTCCTTTTTCCATGATTGTAATTTTCCTTTCAAGTTCTCAAGACCTGATGCATAAAAAGTCATAACAGGAAACAATATTGTAGTTATAGGCTGACATAAAAAGGAATTGTACTAAACATAGTGGATGGGCTCCAAACATTAGAAAGAATCAAGAATTTTCATGGGAGAGACTTTTTAAGGACCAGTATTTAAATTTTAACCATGTTAAAAAAAGTTGTCAAAAATACAAATCCGCCGGAATTTCTTCTGCTTCTTTTTCCTTTTTCTTCTCTTGTATTTTATTTACCGATCTCATACATTTTTTTTTTACTGAAATCATGATGAGAGAAAGGGTCATACAAAACCAATCTTTCCTTAGTAAGTAAGAGATCTAGCTCTTAGCTTTTGTCTTGACATTTACTCGTCTTCAATTAAAACTCAAAAGTGCTCAGTTTTAACAAAGTTAAAAGAACCAAAACGGTTCAAGTGGTACTATTTTGAACTTAGTATCAAAGATAAGAAACTACTTTTGTCATTTTCTCGAAGAAGGAAGAACACAAAGAAATTGAACAAAGAAGCATAACAAGTCACAGCAGAAAACATTTTTTTTTCCAGATATAAGTAAGTCGATGTTTTCTGGGTTCACTTTGTGTATTTTCTACTCCAATTACAGATCTGAGTACCAAAACTAAGCACAGTTATTATTAGAGACAGACTAACCTTTTTAGTTGATAAAAAAATAGATATGTCTCCTCTCTGTTTTTGTGTATGACTATAATTCTCCCCTTTCCAACAAACTATTAGTCAGCAACAGTCAACATGCAGCTTTGATTGTCAAGTTGGGAATAGTTACTTTGAACAAATCAGAAACAGCCAGCTGACAACATGAAAGCAGTGTTGAATAATAATAGTGAGCAAATTAGTTAAACAAATTAAAGCAGATATTTACCGTTCTCAACCAACTTGAGGGGGAATGTAAGAAATGTAGATAGCTGAAAGGAGTTGTACAGTTTAGTTCAATTGACACTTTTATCAAAGAGATTGTAGACGGTTTTCAACATTGGCAATTTCCAGTACAAAAATCCAACAGCCAATAATCTAATTATTTAGTAAGCCAATTAGAAGGAATCTGCTTTGTGTGAATGCTTTAAGATGCCTCATCAAAAGTTGGCTTAAGATGAACCTGAAAGTCCACCAAAAGAAAGAAGAATGAAATATTAAAATACAATTCATTGATTTGTCAAGTCTTTTTAAATCATGTTGGTTATCTTAATCAATTGTGAAAATTATTTGCACGTCTCTTGTCTTGACAATATGTGACCTGTAAATTGTAATCTAGTAGAAGCAGTTGTTAGATCGGAATCTAGCCCATTACTGAAAATGATGAAGAAAAAAAAACAAATGCTCATCTACTCAATTTTTATATAAGTGAACCGTTGAAAATTATGACAAGATGGAAAAGAACAATTTAATTTGTTTTCTGTAAGGTTGATTTGATGAAATAGGATCATATCATCTACTCATTTCTACTTAATATTCAGAGATAGTTCACTTTGAGACTTTCATCAAACAAATTACAGGCATTTTTTAACATTGATAATTTTCACTACAAGAATCAAAACATTAAACAGTATATTTGGTTTCTAAGCAGCAAAAATTGTATAAGAACCTGTTCCTTTGTTCTCCAGATTTTTTTTTGGCGCCCACAATATCATTTTAAGCTTGTCAGGGTGCCTTGTGTGGATTTTTATTAATAATAAAGAACCCGCATCTGACCTTATTAATCACAACCCCTTCCCTAACAAGCGATGATCTAGAAGAAAGTCAAATATGCTATAATCATCATAAAGTTTTACGAACTAGAAGAAAATCCAAATATACTATAATTATCATAGAGTTTTATGAAATAGAAGAAAATCAAATATGCTATACTCATCAGGATTTATAATACATTCTACGAAGAGTATTACAAACAATGATACTAAATTATTAGTGGTATAAAATAAAAGCAAGAAACAAAGTGGAGTAGGTATACACACTACTTCCTTGTACATGTGATATTATCTAAAATAAGAAATGATCCTATCAAATCTTGTTACTTCAAATACTTCATCCTTCCATTTTTACTCGTTCAGTATTGATTTGACACGCCTCTTAAAGAGCAATAAATAAAATGACAATTTTACTATATCACTCTTTGAATATAATATATTCATTGTTTTGGAAAATGACTATAGTTATAACAAGGGTAAATTAGAAACTAAGTCATAAATTATCTCTTGATCTTTTAAACTGAACGAGTAAAAATGGACATATATTTTTAGTATAGTGGACAACGTGGACGGAGGGAGTAACTCGATGATCTTGCTCTTTGCCTTGTACGTTGAGTTCCTACTTTATATATATATTAGGCAAAATGTCCGCGCGAACATTTTGTTTAGTAAATTTTTATTGATGTCAAAGAGATTAAAAGCATTATAATACAAAATATAAAAAAATGCATAATCTTAGAAAAACATAAATAATAAATAATATAAAAAAATCGAATGTATAAAGGGAAAATTGTATATGTAAAAAATAAAATAACAAATTCAAATGAAAAAAATTCCTATTAGGGGGGGAGGGTAGAAATTATTTCACAGAGAGGAAAAATTATGTAATATAACTCTTCTCGCCCTGATTTCCTATTTATACGCCATTCGAAAATATTTATTATCAATCTTGCAATTATAAGATTATGCAAACAAACCAATAAAAATCTCTTTAGTTAAAATCTCTTTTGAAGCATATGTGTTATAACAATTGAAGTTTGTTACAAACAGAAGTTTGTTAATATCTCTAAACATCTAAAAGATAATAAATCAACCAAAAAAGAAATGCAAGAATCTTAGTCCTAAATCCATGACCGGATATTTAAGAAGGGATTTTGGTACAATTAAATGAGGGATGAATGAATGTAAACAAACTCAACAATGACAGATGAAGTCTCGTGAATAAACTACATCACAGATGAAACATCTTTCTCCAAAGTCAAAGCAAACTTTAAAATATTACTAACAAATAATCAAACTTTCATTAATTATTTCTCTCCATAACAATCTTTCATATGTAAGAACGTGCACTGATTTAGTGCTTGTCAGTGGAAAATTATTGAGTTCATGATGCAGGATCTGTTCCAACATATAATGACCAATGGAGCATCTGTACGTAGTGAAGGTACGTTGTTTTGCGAGTCTGGAATAAATAGTTTTTATGCAGTGAAATATTACAAGAAAAATGTGAAAATGTTGCTGCGAATTACACTACCTTATTAAGCTTATGTATGTTAAGTAATATCCATTTTTTTTGTTTTGTACACTATTGAAACTTTGTTGTCATCAGTTTGCCGATGTTCGTCCAATTAATTACAACAGTTTTAGCCACATATATGAGGAGTTAAATGGAATGAAAAGGGATATTAAAAGATAGAGAGTTTGTATTTTGGTGCTTAAACTAAATTGAAAGAAAATAATTATCCAACGATGAAAAGTTTCACAATAATTAATCTTAAAGTTCTATTGATCGAGTTTCTTTTTGTTCTTCGAAAGATATGGGAGTCATAGAGGGAACTTTAAGTATAAGAAAGAAGTATGAGGAAATAGTTGATGCAAAAGAAGTAAAACAATTATCCAACTTCGCGTAAGTTAGAAAGAACATTGAAACGTGTAAAAAAACATACATTGTTAGGAGCTTCAAGTTCCTCACATTTCTCAGCTTATATGTCAACCACTATTTTCTTCACCTTCAATGCTTAAATTGTCAACTTGTTTGGTTTTTCAATTTAGAACCAACCACAACTCTCACGTGTTTAACAAAGTCCCAAACTTCGGCGTGCAAATTCACTTGTCCATCGCAACAATCTGCCCTCACAAAATAATGATATTTTTGCGGTCAATATTTATTTCAAACCACGAAAAAAAAGAGCAAACAAAGAGAAACCTTCAAGTCTCCTTCTTTTACTTCAGTTTCATGTTATAATTTTTTGCATATGATCCTCATTAAGCTTATGCATAATCATTCGGTAATGAAACTTAGTTGTCTACACTTTCTACTAATTTGTCCAATTAATTAAGACAATTACAATATAATTAGTTAAATTTCTAGAAAAAGTCTACATTGAAAGTACTTATCTGCACTTTTTGCATTTGTTCGGCTTCATGATTTTGTGAATAGTGTAAAGCCAAAGAGAACCAGCAATGTTGTTATGATTCATATATGACTTAAGACACATATGGCAGTAAAATGTAACACAATGTTCATTTGAAGTAATCTACAACAACTAAGAATATCTATAAGTTTTCTGTCAAAAATATCTACATACATGTTCTTTTTTTTGGTAGAACTTCCATCTCATTCAAGAGCATGGATGCAAAATATATGCATCATAAATCTTCTTACATGGAGAGGAGACCCTATATATATTGTCGATTGAGTAGACTCAATCCATTACAAAAACTGAACAGAGCCATGTAAGCCTACAAAAAAGTATGAGGAGGTACTAAAAGTGTTTTGTCTGCTTCGTACGAAATTATGGTAGATGCATTTTGTCTGATCTAAAGTTTTCTCTTGGTTTTTTTTGGTAGAAGTTGCAGGCTGTCGAATTGAGAGTCCATAATTAGCAAGGGTGTCAGCCATCTTTATCGCCTTCTCAGAAGAAATACTGAATGACCACCTCTTCCATATGCTTCAAGTTAGTGGTTAGTTCCATAATTATATCTGTCATGCTCCATGAAATTATACCTTTCAAGTAGTTGGTTAACCAGCAGTAAAGGATTTTGAACACATACAAGCTTAACTTCAACTACGGATATCTGCATTTTCACATCCAGAAAATTTTGTGAAAAGGAATAAAGGCAATTCTTGATAATAGTGAGAACTTCCAAATGATCAGGCCAACAATAAACTTTCGTGTTTAACTGAATATTTTCATATGAGATATCTTCCTCCTTGGATCAAGAGACCACCTGAAGAGAATTAGTCTATTTCTCGCAACAAATAAGAATTTGTATGGTTCCTACTTTCTCTATCAATCAGGTCAATTAAGATAATATCATGCCATATAAGACACTCAATATTGTTAGAGAAAAACATTGAGTTTGCATCGATGAACAACCAATACAACTACTATAAAGATATCTCTTATTACAACCCATTCACGCATCTAAATGAAAATTTGGTGCAGGCTGAGCTAAGACTCGTGAGGTTTTATCAGGTGACATTGGAACTTTTAACAATGATGTTCGAATATGTTTTTTGGCTTACAGTCCAATCTTTCCCAACTAATCTGGAATCTACTAACCATATGCGATCTTTTTCTTAGTCATTAAGCAAAAGGTGACGGGAACATTGCATTGCCTTTAATTAAATGATTTGCAGTAACCTCAAACACAGATGTACTCATGAATATTTCATAAGCATCTGACAAAAAAACATCTAGCTTAATATCATATTGAAGTGACTGAAACTCAACGGTTACTGACCTGTACTCACCCCTGTCCAAGTAATATGCCCTTTTGCAGTGCTTCTGATCTGACCTTGGTCATTTACCTCCATAATCTGAATCATTGTTTAAGACCTTAAATTTCCTGAATGCGTTTCAAGTTCCTACACTCTGATAAGCGTCACACATGTTCAATAAAACCCGTGCAACCATTATCAAATGATAGTAGCTTAGAAAGCAATATGGTGTTGTACCAAATAACGAATTGCAATGTGAGTAATGCCATAAGCCAGACACGAGCATCACCATCTATGAAGCAACATACTCAATTCTTCATTTATTTATTGTTTCTTCTTTCCCACTTGCATGGCATAAGATTTGCCATTTTCACCTTTTTAAGGTCCCCTAAAAGCAAAGTGAACTCAAGCATTTTAATGGGGATCATCTTCTTTCCCACTTTCATGCAAATGAAGGAATTTTTTTTGCTGATTTAGGAGAACGCAAATTTATGAAGAACTACAGAGAGAGAAGAAAGGAAGGAAACTGTAGGCATTTTAAAAGTTTGGGTTGCCGAAGCAGTGTTTTTTTTTGCGTATTCAGTGTTTCACGAGAAATTGGCCAACCATTGTGGCAAAAGATAAATATTAATCCTTATCTATGAGAGCACCACATCACCGGGCCTAAGTTTCTCTTATATATAGAGAGAATAGAATTAAATGTTGTCATTCATGAACTATATCCATAGGTAAGATTTCTAGTGCATTTATGTTGCTAACAAATAGTGGAGGAATTCTAACAATCAAGGTTGATACAGTGGGAATTTAGTTCACCGAACTGTAATTTTTAAGGTTGGTATATAAATGTTAAAATTTTTGGTAAAACGGTGAATAAAATTGTGGATATTGAAGAAAACACATATAAAGAGAGTTCAAGTTAAATGTTTAAAAATATTAAAAGTTGCCATCCATTACGCATTAACAAAATAGATTCAAATGCCAATTTGATCGTATACGCGGAGAAAAATTGTAATAAATCTTCTGATTAAGATTGTTCATTATTTTTACTATTAGGTTGATTTTATCACTGTTAATGGTTTTG
Organism: Jaltomata sinuosa; assembly: GCA_003996215.1. NCBI lineage: Eukaryota > Viridiplantae > Streptophyta > Magnoliopsida > Solanales > Solanaceae > Jaltomata > Jaltomata sinuosa. Next base: position 527,884 of record QJPP01002257.1, read on the forward strand.
GAAAACAATTCATTAAAAGGCAGGGATATGACAAATTCAAATGATAATGTGCACTTACTAAACAGGAAACAAATTACAGAAAACATCTAAAGAACATTCACAGTGCAAAACCTTACAAAGTACAAACATAATTTATTACTACAACTAAAGCAATGCATATGCTGGTTTTTAGTCAAGAATCTTACCTTTATACTTATATAATATATTTTCTTGACAAAATTTTTGAATTCAACGAATGAAGAAGCAATAATCACAAACATTCTATTCAATAAACTTGAATAAACAAATAATGTGATAATAATGGGAAGACACAAGAAGTAAATTAACTTTTGAAGAGAAAAAAACTGACCAGATTTGGAGAAAATTGATTCAAAGGAACATATGTGTTTGGATGCACATTAAATAAATAAATAAATAATATGATAATCAAAAGAGTGAAGAAGTAATTCAAATTTTGAAGAGATAGAAAACTGACCAGAGTTGGAGAAAATTGGTCCAAAGGAACGTATGGCAATGCCAGAGGTGTTGTTCAAGAAAACTGAACGCAAGTCGCTCTCTGTCTTGATTTTCCTGATATGTTAAGAAGTTTCTGAATTTCAATAGTTAGGGTGGTTTAGCAAATTTAGTTACGCAGCTTTTCAAAAGAATACAACGATCTATGTTGAAGGAGAACACCCGTTTTGAAAAGTTGGGGTGAGGCGCGAAACCTTTTTTTATTAGGTTATTAAGTTTTTAAGAAGGGTAATTAAAATTTAGTAAAGGTAAAAATTTGACAAAAAAGATAAATAGAAATACAGGCTCTATAGAGCGCCACATCACCGGTCACAAGATCCTCTTTTATATATATATAGATAGATTTGGCTAGGAAACTTGCCTCAAAGAACACCTCCAATATTGTGTATACAAGTCCATTTTCTCAATCAACCACAACAGTTAATGAACATTAAAAACCATTGGTGAAAAACACTAAACCAACAACACATTCAGCTTTCTCATCTTGTTATTATATGCTTTTTAGGAATATAAATGTTTTATCTTTTGGGAAAAAAATAAAATAATTTTAATGAACAACTACTACATGCTCTCTCTCAAAAAAAAAGTCATACATACATAAAATAAATTTAAAATAAAGATAGTCGACACACAAAACACCCCGCATTAGTCAAATATACATGACTAAAGGATAAATAAACACAAAGGAAAAGTTTCTGAGATTTACTGCGGCAAATAAGTAAAAACAACTCCATGTAGAGATATGACTTGGCAGCATACTAATGATCAGAAGTACTTGAAATGGAGATATACCTGTATTTGGGCTCTGATTCGAGCAGTAATATTAGAGATTGTCCAACATACTTCCTTCATGATGATTTTCTTGTAATTTTGAGTTAAAATTATTGCAGGCATGGCAAGACTTTGTTGTCAATCACATAATGAAATATAAGTACCATTAAGTCATGTAAAATTAGAGCAGAAGAAAGAGAAAAGAAGAACTCTTTCTAAATACTTAAATTCATATCCAAGTAGCAATAAAGGTGATATTAGCAGAAATTTTTCATTGTTCTGATTATAAAGACTATATACACAACTTCATTAAAGACATGCAAAGTGCTATAATAAATTTCTGGCAATATGTTATTTAGGATTTTTATTTTTCTCAATAGCTATTACGTGATTCCTGCTTGCAGGCGAATTCACTCTGACCAACCACACTTTTCGAAATTGGTAGATTTACCGTTAATGAATCCTTGTAATACAAGCCTTTTTCTCTTGTGACGGTTACTGACTACATGAATTGAATAACCAAAGCTTTCAAATGAAGATTCGAAAAGCTTAATCAATAAAGAGTATTTTAGTGAATTGATTTTTATAAGCAAATTTAAAAAGAGAATGCGAGTAAAGGTACATATTTGGTCTGAGATTGTTTTGCGGCAATGAGGTAAAGAGATGCCGATCGCTGGAGCACAACTACTAAGAATCTGCCGTGATACTCTGACAAATTAAGCCCCCCCCCCCCCCAAAAAAAAAAAAGATAAGAATCAGACACCTAATTTGGGAGCGGGGAATCGAAATAGCTTAGTTGGTTGGCTATGTGAATTGGAAATTCGATCACCCACCTTGGAATCTCCTACCCTATTTTCCCTTCCCTATCCCCAATTTTTTCTTTTAAAAAAACCTCTTTTAGGAGCAGAGTATTATCCATTTATGTAAAGACGTCAACTATGGCAATGGTAGCCATCTATATGAATCGTGTAAGAAAGAAGAGAAAAAATTAATCTTGGCTGGGAGAACGAATAGCAAAAGATAGGGTTGCTTCAGAAGTATAAGCAGCGTGTAAAAAAATATCTTTCAGAGACAAAGAATACCTTATGATGTGGAAATTTTTTTGTAGAAGACTTCCAGGGCTTCTTCAATTTTCCTCCATTGAAGCTTGATTCCTGAAGGTCTCGTGGTTTGCCGGTGTTGACTGTTGATGGTGAAACGTGACTTTTCATTTATTGTAACAATACTGATCTATGGATGCGCCACATCACCGGGATAAGGATCCTCTTTTATATATATATATATATATATATATATATATATATATATATATATATATATATATGTTTAAATAGTGGCGAAGAAAGTAATCAGAAAAAATTGTGAGAGAAGTTGAAGTAATTGGCTAGAGATGAAGTTGAAAGGCCACCAACATAATGAAGAATCAATAGCTAGAGTAAACTGTTGAGTCTTTTTTAATCATCTTGGTCCTTCTTAATCAATTATTTGCACATCTCTTGTCTTGACAATATCTGACCTGTCTATTGTAATGTACTACAGTGTACTCTACTCGTCTTCAGACGCCAATTAAAAGCAGGGTTGGATGAAATCTAGCCAATTTTTATATAAGTGAACTGTTGAAAATGAGAAGAAGGAAAAAACAATATAATTTGTTTTCCGTAATTACCTTAAGGTTGATGTGATGAAACGGGATCATATCATCTACTTAATATTCAGAAATAGTTCATTTGAGACTTTCATCAAACACATTATAAACACGTGATTTGTCGGGGGACCGTGAAAAGGGGAATTCAAATTTGGTGGGTTGGGCCGATTCATTAAATTTAAATGAATGTGGCCCAAAATCTCATTTAATCTCTGAAAAGGGTGGAGGCCCAAGAGAAGGCCCTGTTATCATAAATAAAACATCTGCAGCACTTGAGGGACATGCGGTTTCTTCTTCAGAGACTAAGTCTCCATGCGAACTGAAGGGGAGAAAGCTTGAAGCTCTGATGGAGATCAAATCGTTAGCATCAAAATTCCTAGAAGCTTTTAAAGACTGGGAATTGGATGCCGGAGGCGAGGCGACCACCACTGTATTGAAGGAAAACACGAAGGGGGAGTCGATATACACACAGGCAGGAACGAAGGAGCAGACCAATGATAACTCTGAAACAGTAAAATTTTCAGAGGTGAATGCTCCTGAAGTGGATCACCCAGGACAAATACAAGAGAAAACAACATGCAAATCCAACAGATTCATGATATTGAACCTGTATCCATGGCACCTACAGGAAATCAGGGAGAATCAGAAACAGAAGCATCCAATTGGGTGAATTCACACATCCTGGAGCTGAGCAATACTTATGGGGTGGCTTTCATGGGGTTCGAAAAAGAAACTTTAGCTCTTCTAATGAGAATAGATGAGAGAAAAGATGAATTGGATAGAAAAGAGAAAGGGGAAGGCTTCTCAACTCCTAGAGGCAGAGGTATTGGGAAAAATGAGTTGAAGAATTTGAAGTCCACTCTGAATGAGGAGGTAGGAGGTGTTAGAAATAGAGGGAGAGTACTTAGCCTGACTTTTAAATGATAGTAAAACTCATAACATGGAATGTAAGGGGGCTTAATAATATTCCCAATAGGAATTTGATTAAGAGCTCCTTACAGAAATGGGGAGCAGATGTGTACTGTTTACAAGAAACAAAAATTAATAAGAACGCGGAGGGTGTTGCTAGGATGCTATGGGCAAGTAGATGGATGAAGTGTCAATTTATGGAAGCTGAAGGTAGTAGGGGGAATATTGATAATGTGGGATAGCAGGATATGGGAGGGGGCACTGGTGGAAACAGGGCAGTACTCGATCATAATCAAGTTTGAAGCTGTACAAAGCTCTTTTACTTGGTTCCTCAGTGGTGTGTATGCTCCTCATATCAGAAGTGAGAAGTTAGCTAGAATGTTGGGAAGAATTGGCTGCTATCAAAGAATTGTGTGGGGGTCCAAAGAAGGGATTGCAATAGAATTACAAATGTTGTGTCAGATTTCTCTAGATGGATTGAAGACTTGGAACTCCATGACCCTCCACTAAGTGGAGGCAAGTTCTCTTGGTTCAGAGGTGTTAACCAAGAAGTGCTGCTAGATTGGACAGATTTTTATACTCTATGGAGTGGGATGAAACTTTCAAGAATATCAAGCAGAGAATCCTGCCTAGGGTGACTTCTGATCATAGCCCTATTATGCTTGAGTGTGGGAACTGGGAGAAGAAGAAACCTAGCTTTAAATTTGAAAACTGGTGGCTCAAGGTGAAAGATTCAACGATCCCATAAGGGGTTGGTGGAATGAAATGGTGGTAGAGGGGTGCCCTGATTTCAAGCTCAGATCCAAACTGAAAATGTTGAAACAAAAGCTTAAAGAGTGGAGCAAAGCCAATTTTAGGGAGTTAATCAATAGAAAAAATAGCTTGATGTGTGAGTTGGCTGAGATTGATTTGATCCAAGATAGCAGAACTTTAACAGAGGAAGAGATGATGATCAGAGCTACTATCCTTGTGGAACTGGAAAGCCTAGCAAAAAATGAGGAGTCATCCTGGAGACAAAAATCAAGAATTCTTTGGCTAAAACAAGGTGATAACAATACAAGATTCTTCCAGAGGATGGCATCAATGCACAAGAGATACAACACAACTGATAAACTGATGGTGCAGGGGGAGGAGATCAAAGAACCCGAAGGGATCAAAAGTGCTATGATTGACTTCTATAGCAAACTGTACTCAGAAACAGAAGCTTGGAGACCAACTTTTGATATGCTAGATTGTCCTAAGATCTCACTAGAAGAACATGAGTGGTTACAGAGACCCTTTTCAGAATCAGAGGTGCTCCAAATTGTTAAACAATGTGATGGTGATAAAGCACCAGGACCAGATGGCCTCACAATGCAATTCTTCAAGGAGTGTTGGTGCATTTTGAAGGAAGTGTTAGCATATCTTGTACATTAGTGTAAGAGATATTCTAGATACTACATTAGTGTAGAATATTGTGTAAGAGATATTCTAGATACTACATTAGTGAAGAATATTGTGTAAGAGATATTCTAGATACTACATTTAGTGAAGAATATTGTACATTAGTGTAGAATATTATGCACATTAATTTGTAGGATTTACATTAAGTGTAGGATATTTCTCTTGTGTATAAATACTGATGTATTCTTATGTATTTGGATCAATGAATTCAGACAATCATTCCTTAGTTTCTCTCTTGTTTTCTCTATCTTGACATGGTATCAACGCCTTCTTTTCTTTGATTCATAGAGTCGTTGATCTGTGGTTACTTTCAATTTTCTTTTGGAAGTTCTTGTTTTCTTGGTTGTTTATCAACAATTAGTCCTAAATACTTAGGGCTCTTGGTCTTGGTTATTCTAGCTATTCTTTCGTATCATTGTGGTTTTGATATTCACTATTCAAAAACATGACTTCACATCAGTTTGAGTCTTTCAATATTCGTTTTACTGGAAAAAATTATTCTGCTTGGGAATTTCAGTTCCAACTATTTGTCACTGGAAAAGAATTATGGGGCCACATAGATGGAAGTGATCCTTCTCCCACTGATCCTACAAAGTTAGGTCAGTGGAAGATCAAAGACGCTCGGGTGATGACATGGATTTTGGGGTCAATTGATCCTCTTATTGTACTTAATCTCAGGCCATACAAGACTGCAAAGGCCATGTGGGATTATTTACAAAAGGTTTATAACCAAGACAATAGTGCAAGACGCTTTCAGCTAGAGCAAGAAATTGCTAATTACTCTCAAGGAGGTTTCCCTGTTCAGGAATATTTTTCTGGATTTCAGAACTTATGGGCTGAATTCACGGATATTATTTATGCTAAAATACCTGCTGAATCCCTCTCTATAATTCAAGCAGTTCATGAGCAAAGCAAGCAAGACCAATTTTTGATGAAATTGCGATATGATTTTGAGAGTGTTCACTCTAACTTGATGAATCGTGATCCGTCTCCCTCCTTGGATGTTTGTTTTAGAGAATTACTTTGTGAAGAGCAACGTCTTCTCACACAAAATGCTTTCAAGCAAGAAAATATTCTCACTGTTGCATTTGCTGCTCAAGGAAAAGGAAAAGGCAGGGATATGAGCAAAACTCAATGCTACAGTTGCAAGGAATATGGGCATATTGCTAGCAATTGTGGTAAGAAGTTTTGCGATTATTGTAAACAACATGGGCATATTATTAAGTATTGTGCCACACGTCCTCAAAATCGTAGGATCAATGTTTTTTAATCCAGGATAAATGGTTCCACTTCTTCAACGGGAACTAACAACCAACATGCTACTCCAGTAGCCGGAGAAGTTCTTACTTATGAAATGGTACAACAAATGATCGTGTCAGCCTTTTCAACTTTGGGGCTACAAGGTAACGATGTTCCATCTAATTTTTGGCTTGTTGATTCTGGCGCTTCCAATCATATGACCAACTCAACTAGAATGCTAAAAAATATTCGTAAGTATCATGGTCCATCACAAATCGAGGTTGCCAATGGTAGTAATTTACCCATTACCAAGGTTGGGGATATTACTAAGACTTTCAAGAATGTTTTTGTATCCCCAAAGCTCTCCACTAGTCTTATTTCAGTTGGCCAATTGGTAGCTAATAATTGTGATATGAATTTTTCTCGTAATGGTTGCCTTGTGCAGGATCAGGTGTCGGGGACGATAATCGCGAAGGGGCCTAAAGTTGGAAGATTGTTTCCTATACACTTTTCCATTCCTTGTGTTCTATCTTTTGCTTGTACTTCTACAACTAGTAAGATTGAGGTTTGGCATAAGCGTCTAGGACATCCAAATTCGTTGTGTTGTTCCATTTATCAAATTCTGGTTTATTGGGAAATAAAAATCAATTTTCAGCAACTCCCTTTGATTGTTCTACTTGCAAATTAGGAAAAAGTAAAACTCTTCCTTTTCCTAAATTTGGTAGTCGTGCTACAAAGTGTTTTGATGTCATTCATAGTGATGTTTGGGGCATTTCTCCAATTATTTCTCATGCTCATTTCAATTACTTTGTGACATTCATAGATGATTATAGTCGGTTTACGTGGGTGTATTTTCTCCGTTCCAAATCTGAAGTATTTTCCATATTCAAGATATTTTTGGCTTACATTGAGACTCAATTTTCTACTTGCATTAAAACATTAAGATCTGATTCTGGTGGTGAATATATATCTCATAAATTCAATAGTTTCTTGCTTCAGAAAGGAATTGTCTCACAACGCTCTTGCCCGTATACGCCACAATAAAATGGGGTTGCTGAGCGTAAAAATCATCATCTTTTGGATGTAACTCGTACTTTATTGATTGAGTCATCTGTTCCATCTAAATACTGGGTTGAAGCTTTGTCTACTGCTGTCTATTTAATTAATAGGCTGCCATCTAAGGTGTTAAATCTTGATTCTCCATACTATCGTCTTTATCACCAAAATCCTAGCTATGATAATTTTCATACATTTGGTTGTGTTTGTTTTATGCATCTGCCTCCTTCACAACGCAATAAACTTTCTGTGCAGTCTGCTAAATGTGCTTTTATGGGTTATAGTACTTCACAGAAAGGTTTTATTTGCTATGATCCCAGTTCTAACAAATTTCGTGTTTCTAGGAATGTTGTTTTCTTTGAGAATCAGTATTTCTTTCCTACTCATGTTGAGTCATCTTTTGTTTCTCCTCTTCTTCCTAGTTTTGAAGATTTGTCATCTTCTTCTAAGTGGTTTAAATCTGGATTTGTGTATGAACGACGTCGACCAACTTTACCCCGTCCCGAAATTGATCCGCCACTTGAGACTGCTCCTCAATCAGAAACTGAGATTTCTTCAAGGCCTGCTACTCCTGAGCCTCCTCGGCGATCTACCAGAGTATCTCGTACTCCTAAGTGGTATGGTTTTTTTTCTACTTTATCCACCATCTCTATTCCAACAAGCTACTCACAAGCCTCCAAGCTTGAATGTTGGCAGAAAGCAATGAAGGAAGAACTTTTGGCACTTAAAGAAAATAACACATGGGACATTGTTTTTTGTCCTTCAAATGTTCGTCCAATTGGATGTAAATGGGTTTATTCAATTAAACTTCATTCTGATGGAACTCTTGATCGGTACAAAGCTCGATTGATGGTCCTTGGTAACAAACAAGAGTATGGGGTGGACTATGAGGAGACTTTTGCACCGGTAGCAAAAATGACTACGGTGCGAACTATTATTGCCATTGCTGCCTCACAAAACTGGCCTCTTCATCAAATGGATGTAAAAAAATGCTTTTCTCCATGGTGATCTCAAAGAAGACATTTATATGAAACCTCCACCTGGTTTGTTTTCATCACCTACATCAGATGTTTGCAAGTTGAAGCGATCTTTGTATGATTTAAAACAAGCTCCCAGAGCTTGGTTTGACAAGTTTCGATCTACTTTGCTTCACTTCTCTTTTGAACAGAGTAATATGACTCATCTTTGTTTCTTCGGAAAACATCTACTGGCTGTGTTTTTCTCTTGGTATATGTGAATGACATTATTATCACAGGAACTGATTCCTCATTAATCTCTAACCTCCAGCAGCAGCTTAAGGATTCTTTTCATATGAAAGATCTTGGTACTCTTACATATTTTTTGGGGTTGAAAGTTCATTATAATTCTTTAGGTGTGTTCTTAAACCAGCACAAATATACTCAGGATTTGATTTCTTTGTCTGGTCTTCAAGAATCTTCCTCTGTAGATACTCCATTGGAATTGAATGTAAAGTATCATCGTGGTGAAGGAGAACTTCTTTTTGATCTAACTTTGTTTCGACAATTAGTTGGGAGCCTAAATTATCTTACTATTACTCGGCTTGATATCTCTTTTGCAGTTCAACAAGTCAGCCAATTTATGCAGGCTCCCCGTCATTTGCATTTAGTGGCTGTTCGTCGCATCATTTGATATCTCTCTGGAACATCTACTCGTGGATTATTCTTTCCTAGTGGTTCTCTTATCCGGTTTACTGCATTTAGTGATTCTGATTGGGCTGGTTGTCCGGATACTCGTCGCTCTGTCACGGGTTGGTGCATGTTTCTCAGAGATTCCTTGATATCTTGGAAGAGCAAGAAGCAAGATCGTGTTTCAAAATCTTCAACGGAGTCTGAATATCGAGCAATGTTTACAGCTTGCTCCGAGATTATTTGGCTTCGTGGTTTATTGGAAGAAATTGGATTTCCTCAATCTAGTTCTACTCCTCTTCATGCTGACAACACAAGTGCCATTCAAATTGCTACCAATCCGGTTTATCATGAAAGAACTAAACATATAGAAGTGGACTGTCATTTCATCAGAGAAGCTGTAGATGAAAAAGTTATTACCCTTCCTCATGTATCGAGTGATCTTCAAATAGCTGATATGTTTACAAAATCAATGGCACGACAACATCATCAGTTTCTAGTAGGCAAATTGATGCTTTTTCTGATCCACCGACATCAATTTGAGGGGGGGTGTTAGTATATCTTGTACATTAGTGTAAGAGATATTCTAGATACTACATTAGTGTAGAATATTCTGTAAGAGATATTCTAGATACTACATTAGTGAAGAATATTGTGTAAGAGATATTCTAGATACTACATTTAGTGAAGAATATTGTGTAGCATTAGTGTAGAATATTATGCACATTAATTTGTAGGATTTACAGTGTAGGATATTTCTCTTGTGTATAAATACTGATGTATTCTTATGTATTTGGATCAATGAATTCAGACAATCATTCCTTAGTTTCTCTCTTGTTTTCTCTATCTTGACAGGAAGATCTAATGCTGACCATTCAAAACTTTCATCAAAAGGAGGTCTTTGAAAATTCATTCAATGCTACCTTCATAGCATTAATACCAAAGAAACCAGGAGCAGAAGATCTTAGAGACTTTAGGCCGATCAGTTTGATAGGAGGAGTATACAAGATCATATCAAAGCTCATTACTGAAAGGATGAAGACTGTGATGGCGAAATTGGTCAATGAACACCAGATGGCCTTTCTACAAGGCAGACAGATTATGGATGCAGCTTTGTTGGCCAATGAGCTGGTTGATTCTAGAGTTAGACAGAAATTACCAGGGATTCTCTGTAAATTGGATATTGAGAAGGCTTATGACCATGTCAACTGGTCTTTCCTTCTCAAAATCCTCTCTGACATGGGTTTTGGAGCCAAACTGATCAATTGGATTAGATTTTGCATTTCTAGTGTCAAGTTCTCTCTCATAATTGATGGGAACAGTGAAGGATTTTTCCAATCACAGAGAGGCTTGAGGCAGGGTGACCCCATATCACCTTTCCTCTTTTTGTTAGCGATGGAAGGATTGAATCATATGATCAGAAGAGCTAAGGATAATGGGTGGATTAGAGGCTTCAGTGCCCAAGCAAACAGGGGAAGTGCCATGGAAATCACACACCTTCTGCATGCTGATGACTCATTAATCTTTTGTGATGCAGAAGTTTATCAGATCAGACATCTAAGAGCCATCTTAACCATCTTTGAAGGTATCTCTGTTTTACATGTCAACTGGCATAAAAGCTCTATGTTCCCAGTTAATCAGGTGCCTGACATACACATCTTAGCAGAGAACCTAGGCTGCCAAATAGCTTCTTTACCTACCAAATACCTTGGAATGCCCTTGGGTGCCAAAAATAAAGAACTAGATGTGTGGGGTGAAGCTCTAGAGAGGTGCAACAAGAAGCTAGCTAGGTGGAAGAGCCAGTACCTGTCTTTGGGGGGTAAGCTGACACTCATTAAGTCAGTGATGGATTCCCTCCCAACTTATATGATGAGCCTATTCCCAATCCCTAAGAGCATTGAGAAGAAGATCAACAAGTTAAGAAGGACTTTCTTATGGCAAGGCAATAAGGAGAAAAGGGGTTACAACCTAGTCAAATGGGATATTCTGACCCTTAATAGAAGTCAAGGGGGTCTGGGCATCAAAAATCTCAGTATGCAGAATGAGTGCTTACTTCAGAAATGGTTATGGAGGTTCTGTACTGAGGACATGGCTCTATGGAGAAGATTCATTGCTGATAAATATGGAATGATTAATCAGTGGACAACTGAAATTGTATTGGGTACTTTTGGCTACAGTGTATGGAAATCAATCGGGAGGTTATGGGATCAGTTTTATACCAATATCTCTTTCAAAGTGGTGATGGAACCAAAATTAATTTCTGGAATGAACTTTGGACAGGGGATGACAGCTTGAGAAACATGTTTCCCCAGCTCTATATCCTAAGTTCACAAAGAAATGATTCAGTTGCTCAAGTGTGGAGTCCACAGGGATGGAACCTAATTTTTAGGAAGGCTCTTAATGACTGAGAAGTGCCAGAGATTGCTAGACTCCTCCTGATGCTGAGTATGTTTTCTGGAACCACTACTACTGGTGATAAACCAATCTGGAAGATTCACAATAAAGGGGTGTTCACAGTGAAATCATGCTATTGGAGTAGAAACAACAGCCAATACCAGATAAGCAATTGGCCTAATTGTAAACAAATATGGAAAGTCAGAAACCCATTGAAAGTGGCTTGTTTTGTTTGGTTAGTTATCAGAAAAGCTTTCCTAACTCATGAAGCACTACAAGGAAAAGGAATGCGATATGCTCAAGATGTTTCTTGTGTAACCAAGATGCAGAAGTGAATAGCCACCTATTTTTGCATTGTAACATAGCTGAAAAGTTGTGGAACATGTTTTTTTGTATTCTAGGGATCAGCTGGACAATGCCAAGGTCCACACTGGAATTCCTTAACAGCTGGAAAGGAATTGGGAAGAGAGGTTCAACAGAAGATTGGTGGTTGAGTATTCCAGCATGTGTCTGGTGGACATTATGGAAAGAAAGGAATGCCAGATGCTTTGAAGGCAAGAGGTAAAATACATCATCATCTCTTGGATGTTGAGTTTTTTGTGAATACAAAGTTACCTTTGACTCAAAAAAAATCAAACACATTATAGACAATTTTAACTACAATAATTAGGTGTTCTTGAGAAGTTGCAAAATACGTATTCAGCTTTAGTTGCTTGTCATTTTAGATGACTTTGAGACCTGCGAATAATCTAATTGTTTCGGAAGGAATCTAGCCAATTTTTATACAGGTAAAATGTTGAAAATGACAAGAACAAAAAAAAAACACAAAAACAACATATGATCATCATCAACAACATACCTAGTATAATCCCACAAACAGTTGAGTTGAGACTTTTATCAAACATATTGTAGACATTATTTTCACTACAACAATCAGAACAACACGCAGCAAAAATGAAGAATAACCTGTTCTGGTGCTGCTATCACCTAAATTCTCCTTCAGTACCCCGCTACTGTTCTTTTCTTGCCAATTTGGTAGATTTTTATTATTTTTTTTCTTTTTTTACTGTGTTTTGACTGCATACTTCAATGTCTGAAATTTATTTATAGTCTATTTCTATTCCTACTTATTATTAAGGGGGAGTTGTGGTAGGTGATAGGTATTCTTTCATTTTTGACTAGAGGTTTCGAGTTCGAGTTATATTGAGTATTAAGTCTCCTTTCTTAGGAAGCATTTGTTATAATTAGTGTGTCAAATTTCAATTTTCTCCAAAATAATATTAATTTATTGGGAAAATAATTATTTTAATCCTTGTGTTATTTTATTATTTTTATTTTAGTCTTTGTGAAATCCAACTAAATGCGTTTAACCTTCAATTAAGTTGTGTATGTATGTTTTAAATCCTTTTACTGACAGAACCAAAATAGAATAACGGACTTTTAACTCTATGAAGGGGCAATTCAGTATTTTTTAGCTAAATAGTTCCAAGAGAAATTTTTGTTTCTACCATTATAATTAGATCAAACCATACAAAGAATCCTTTTTTCTTCCTTTGCTGCATAATTCTTCAATTGAAGACAATTTTATTTTTTTTGAAGTTCGCTAGTTAGTTATCCTTGTGATTGTCTTTCATGTACTTCACAATTGGATACTGACTTAAATCTTCTTTTTCTCATTTAGTTCCACCATAGCCTCCTTATAATCATCTGCAATATCACCATTCAAATTTTAAATACACTAAAATTGGAGTTAATATCCTAAAAGGTCATTGAACTATGAGAATTTATCCAGCAAAGTCATTGAACTTTGTTTTATATCAGTAAAGTCACTCAACTTAAAACTTTTATCTTCAAAAATCACTCTAACTATATTTATCACTAAAATAAATTATTTTTTATGCCATGTAAATATGGACCCCACAAATAAACAAAATTAAACGAAACTCATTATACTCCAACTTTGAAAATTCTAAATAAAGTGAATATTTTTTTTTTTTGATTTTCATGGTCAATCTCTCACTAATAACTTTAAAATAAATCGACTAACCAAATAAAAAGTGTAATTGCACGAAATGTTATTTTCACCCCTAACTTCAAAGATTTTCATTCAGACGTATTAACAGATTTAACTGCAGATTACTTAAGTTCTTTTTTTTAATCTGTGTTGGCAATTTAGGTATAAGAAGCACTTCAAATTCTTCATTAATGATGATCGAGGAAAACAAATTAATGCATGGGTCATGTTCTAGTACATTTTATTTTAATTTATTAGTTTTTCATGTTCTAGTATTCTATCTTTGTATAATCAAATTTAAATTACAAATCTACAGATGAAAGTCAATTTTAAAATGGAACACAAATGGCTATTAATAAGTAAATTAAGAGGAAGAGTTGTTTTCCTAATAATTATTAAGAGGGTAATATCAACATTAGTAAGAACCATTTTCAATATCAAATAAAATTAAATAAATTGATTATGATTGGATTTTTTTAATATCAAATCATTTTTTATTTATTTATCGATTTGATAAGGTTTATCATTTTCTTTGCATACTCCTATTTGGTTTAACTTTCGTGCACTGTGTTGACGGAACAATAGAAAAGTTACTTTAATGGATATTTGTTTTTGCTCAAATATAGTTTAACAATTAAAAATTAATATTTTTATTTTTATCCTTATCTTTTTGCATTGGGAATGATTTTAATTAATTAATTATGAAAATACTAATTACAGGACATTACTAATTCTTTTATTGTGTCTCGTCATGTTATTTAATGGCGCTTAACCATGAAATTTAAAATAATATTCACTTTATTTAGAATTTTTGAAGAAGAAGCATAATGGTCTTTTTTTAAAATTTTTGTTTATTTGTGGGGTTCATGTTTACATGGCATAAAAAATAATTTATTTTAGTGATAAATATAGTTAGAGTGATTTTTGAAGATAAAAGTCTTAAGTTGAGTGACTTTATTGATACAAAATAAAGTTCAATGACTTTGCTAGATAAATTCTCATAGTTCAATGAATTTTTAAGATATTAACTCCTAAAATTGCAAGTTACAAAGTCTAAGTACAATGAAATTGGAAGCATTTGCAGCGGGCAGCGGCGACTTGTGAGTTACGGTTTTCGACTTATCTAACATCTTCTATATTTTTCACAATCCTCACAAATTACTATTAGATTAGCGTAACTAAATTATAACTTCTTGTGATTATTTTGGGATCTTGCACAATTATATTTGAGGAATGAATACATTTTTCATTGATGAAGAAATATCAAGAGAGAAATACGAGAAAAAAATGATTGGACTTGAAACAAAATATAAAATTGAAAAAAAATTTGATAATAGACTTCGAATATTGAAGCAAAATACACCCACCCCAACCATGAACTGCACCGCGATTTTATTTTCTAAAAACATGTACGATTTGATTATACATAAGCTTCGATAAAAATTTGAAGTCGAGTGTGAACTTTTTGTGTTGGTTTAAAACTTATTGTGTATAATTACTGATAAATAACCCACCAAAACAATACAAGAAGATTCATGGAGTAAAATCACAATAAAAATTTAAATACCCGAATTGGCCTTTGAAATGTTTTACCGTCTGTTATCTTGTTTGGGTTCTGTTAGTAGGAGGATTAAAAACACACACATTACTTAATTGAAAATTAAATGCATTTAGTTGGATATCACAAGGACTAAAATAGATATAACACAAGGACTAAAATAATTATTTTCCCTAATTTATTTTTCCAGATATAGCTCATAGACTTACATTTAAATTTCTATTATATATTTTATGTTTTGGATTGGGTCGAGCTCAACACGGCCTAGCTATACCCCTAGTTTGGAAAAGAAGGTAAAGTGTAGATAAATTTATATACAATGTTAAGTGTGATTGGGTGATCTTAAAGTTTTGACTCCGCTTGCCCAAATTTTAAGTTTAACAAGTTTTGATTCATGGGCAACGCTTTTGGCCATAAATGTTTCCACATGAAACAAGGGAGGTCAAAACTTCAAGACCACTCATTTTCAAGATTATTGAGTATAGTTTCTTGCATTGAAGTGACTACCTGTTGAAGTTTTTTGAACTCAGAAAAACAAAGTCTAACCTTTTCATTTTATACTCAATAACATAAATTTGTCATCACACAAATGTAAGAAATGGTCCTGTCAAATCTTGTTGCTTCAAAGTAAGTTGATGATCTTGCTCTTTGTTTTGCAGATCAATTAAAACACATTGAGCTGCACATGGTCATGTTTTGGAAGTTGCACCCTTCTTGGCAACTTGCCTCACAGAAAGGGCTCTTGAAGCAATATCAAATCTCTTAGAATCGACAGACCCACACGTCTTGCTTTTAGGAATCATTTATTTGGGAACAAGTTATCCCGGGATTAGCTATCCCAAGATTAGTTATCCACTATGTGTATGGGATAACTTATCCTATCATTATGGTATAAATGGTGGCATAAATAATCCCGAGACTAACTAATACCTCCAACCAAACGCAGGATAAAATTGGAAACAACCTCTAGCAGAAATGCAAGGTAAGGCTGCGTACAATAGACCCTTGTGGTTGGGCCCGCCCCCGGACCCTGCGCATAGCGGGAGCTTTAGTGCACCGGGCTGCCCTTTTACTATTATATCTTATATCTCACACCAAACAACCCCTTCCATTTATATTAGGAGTTGCTCCACGTATTGCTTGACGTAAAATGGATAGTGGATTCCTCTTGGATGATTTAGGCAGATACCCGGGTGATATATCCTCGCTGCTCTAGCCACACTTGAATAATTCCGAGCAGCAGGTTCTCCATCCCCATCCTATCCTTCCTGCATTAGATTTTTAATGAGCTTCTTTTCTGTTGTTTCACAGCTATCAGAACAAAAGTAGAAGCTTGTGCAACAACTATATTCCAACATAGCTTTTTCCGCTGTTATGTTCCACAATGTCAAATTTGTACTTCAAAAGTACTAAAGATATGTATTCAACATCAAGACTCCAACATGATTAGTCCACATCATGAAACTGAAGATAACTTTAGCAAAGGAAATAGGAGATAGAAACTGCAGAAAACAAAGGGCACGGATAGCATTTCTCGGAACACTAACCATATGCATCAGAAATTGGAAGAAGATAGGCTCCCATTGCTTTGTAGATTCAAGACTACTTCTTCCTCCGCGTAGTGTGTGCTTGTCACCTTAGAGTTGGAACCACCATCTGGTGACTGCTCAAACTTCACCTCATTTTTTTGACTTTGTCTACCAAAACTCATCAATCCTACACTTGATGTACTATATATTACTTATTGTATCTGGACTTGAGTAGTAACATATGAGAGTAAAGAAGAAAGGACAAGAACAACAATTTGAAACAACAAATATTGAAATATATAATTACACTACTTGTTTTTAACTATAGGCACACAAAATGAAGAAAAAGGGAGAAAATTGAACAAAAGAAATAGCTGGGAGAATGTAAAAGTTGTCTGAGGATTTATCTTTAGCCTCTAAAGCTGATGTACCCGCAAAGGGAATTGTAACCATCTTCTTAACATGCGCTCTGCAAAGAAAAATTACACTGGTTAAAGCATATGCATCAGAGTTCTGACGGAGACAGGCTTCCACTGCTTTGTACAGGGGCGGATCTAGAGTGTAGCGAGGGGGTTCACCCGAGCCCCCTCGGCAAAAAATTACTATATATATAAGGTATTTTTTCAATATTTTCTGTGTATATGTAGATTTTGAACCTCCTGAACATAAGATTAGAGGTTGGGGACAAATTGAGTTGTTGTGACGATACCTTTCAACATCAGAAATTCTCTTCATCACGAGACTGATCAGATCTGCCATAGACACCCGAAAGATCTCTTAGTGTTGAGGGGCTTCAAAATTCACCTTGAGGTTCCAAGTTCAAATCCCAAGTACTACATTTTTATTGTTCGAACTCCTTTAGTGAAAATCCTGGATCCGCTAGTCGCTTTGTACATTCCCATTATTTCTTCCAATCGCCCTCCGTATAGTATGTGTTTGTCACCTTAGAGATGGAACCACTATGTGGTGACTGCTTGAACTTCACCTCATGAGTTAAGTTTTTCGTGTTTGTCTACCAAGGCATCACCTTCAGTCAAAGTGTATTTGTAAACAAACTTCTCTTCAATAAGTTCATCAGTCCTATACTTATTAATGAACTTCAAGTTTCCACCTGCATAAAGAAGCCACAGTGAGAAGATACTAGCAATTAAAATGAGAGTCTATTCAGAATTGGAAAAGAATTAACTAGGATGGTTTAACCTTCAGGAAAGTTGATATTCTTAATGCTACCAGCACCTCCATTACCCTGGAGAAATTCAATACTTTTAATAGCTTGTGGCATCAACTTTGGAATCAAATTGTGAGAATCAATAATGGAGGCCTTGAGGATTCTTGACAAAGGAACAGTAGAAGTGTGGTCATCAGTGAAGGAGGCCGATAGCTATGTTCAGTCTGTAGAAGATATTCAAAGTGCAATCTATCAATGAAGGAGGTGATTGCACATTTGGATTAATTCCTTCAGTAGCAGTAGCGGTAGTACTGAAATTAAAGTTTGAGATGGCATATCCTGCATTGATGTATTAATTGGAACAACACTTACTGTTGCACATGAGGCAAATGTTGTACAGCAGCACCTATTTGAACATCTTGATCATTAGAAACAGCAGCCTCTCAACTCCAAATGCTTATCAGTGGCTGATTCTTGGTGCACGTGAATTCCACCACCCTGCATCACAATTCAAACTTTTTGCACGCGAATATCCCACTTCTTGTTGCATTGGAATTTCTCGGTAACTTTATTACCTGAAGAGTTTTCACGTTTGTGATGATGGTATTTCTTGAAAGATTTACAAAAACTTGAAATATCTGAGATATAGGATATACAACTTGCATATG
This sequence comes from Jaltomata sinuosa, assembly GCA_003996215.1. Classification (NCBI taxonomy): domain Eukaryota; kingdom Viridiplantae; phylum Streptophyta; class Magnoliopsida; order Solanales; family Solanaceae; genus Jaltomata; species Jaltomata sinuosa. The sequence goes on from QJPP01002257.1 coordinate 546,437, forward strand.
GTACAGAGGTTGCCAACCTTTCAAAGAGAGACTTACAGTTGAAGTCGCTGGCATTGGTGGCAGCAAACTCGCAGTGCGAGGCATAGCAGCGGCACGCCAACTAGGAGGTGAACTGAGCATGGCAGAGGAGCTGGGGCAGCAGGGAAAGGTTCTGCCTTTTGACGGGGACAGAGAATGTTTGTATAACTCTTATTAATTATGCTTCAGATTATGAACTTTTGAACAACAATTCTTTAAAAGTTTGTATAAAACTTTATTTAATATGGATGACTATTGCATGACCTACCGATGAGTTGTTTGCTTCCTCCTTCAGTTTCTTTTCCTCTTTCCATGATTGTACTTTTCACTAGTCAATACCAAATAACTTCTCCTTCCCTTCCTTTCAAGAATACAAGAAACTGAAGAAAGAAGCATAAAAGGTCAGGCATATAAAAAGTCATTTTCCAGATATTGATCAAACGGTGTTTACAAGACGTTATCCACACAAAATGTTATAAGATAAAGAAGAAAACAGAAGACCCAAATATTGATCAATGTCATCCCACAATGGTGTTTACAAAACGTTATCCCACAACGTTAATGTATACACAAACAAAAGAGAGTAGTTTATAAGATAGAGAAGAAAACAAAACCTATAACCACATAGTTATTCCAAAGCCCTGCTGATTTTTCATTACTTTTTCAATATAGCTAGATTTGAGTTACCAAGGTCAGGGGCAGATGTATATTGTCGAGACATAATATAATTAAGTAATTTAAAGTGTGATTTCTCCATGGCTTAAGTTTTTGGATGAGCTGGTCACAAGTAAATTTAATACAAGTAAAATGTTGAAAATGAGACGAAGAAACAAAACAACAAATACTTACCATTTTAATTTGTATTTTCCAAATGATATAAATATTCACAAACAGTTCAGTTGAGACTTTCATCAAAACACATTGTAGACATCTTTTCCACTACAAGAATCAAAACAACAGGTGTATATTTGGTTTCTAAGCAGCAAAAGAGAAACCTGTTCTGTGGTGCTCAAGCCAATTACTTAAATAACGGGATATTATACGAGCCAAGGATCTGAAGCTCGTCCCCTCCCCTCAGTTCTTCAGCATATTCCTTAATGTTCTTAGCGGAATCTTCAAGTTGAGGGCTCCCTACAAGTTTGATACTTTTTAATGAATAAATATCGCCGAAACTAGACGGAATCTCCTCAAGCTTATGACATCCCCACAGATATAATTTCTCAAGCATGGGAAAGGATTCCTCTCCAACCTCCCAGTTAGCAAGAGTCACTTCTTCCAAATATAAATATTTGAGTTTCTCAAAGATGTCTTCCTCCCCCATGTTCCATTCTCCCGCCAGCATGATTGTTCTAACAAGGAACAACTCTTTAAGGTTGCACAGTCTCGCTATTGTTGATAGTGAATCTGATGCCAGAGGAAAGTCACGCAACACCATTTTTTTCAAATTCGATGGGAAGTGAAAATCCCATGACCAATTTGTCGCTACAGAGGGCCCACTATCATTTGAATTTGAACTTTCAAATTCTACGTAGAGGTGTTCAAGTTCAGTTAGGAAATCCAATTCCGGGAACCAATGTCGCTCTGTTGAACAATCCCGTGATTCCTTGAGAACAAATTCAAGAAATTGAAGATTGAGAATCCTTTTAAAAATATCCTCTGTATCTTTCAAGTAGGAAAGCACGAGTCTCTCTAAAAATTTCAAGTTCTCTAACTTTGAGTCCTCTGCCATCAGTATTGGTTCATCTGTATCCATATCAAAGAAAGAACAAGCACTCATGGACAGCACTCACAACTTTACAAGATCCCAAATTCTCGGTATCAGAACCAAGGTTGATCCTCTGTTACGCACCAACAGGGTTTCTAGATTCCAGAGGTTTGAGAAAGATGAAGGCAGAGATTTAATTTCTGTCCCGATTCGTAAGAACCTCAAATGATTCAACATGCATATTTCATTCAGCAATGAATCCTTCACCATGATAAAAGAGCTTTCCAGGATCAACACTCTAAGAAGCCTAAAATCTCTAAGGTGACATATATCAGATAGACTGTCGTCCAGCTTATCTCCAGTTATGATCAAAGAATAGAGGTGGTTACCAGAATGTCTTTTCTTTTTTGAACTGAACAGGACAAAATTGTGATAATCAATGTTCACAATACGTGGCATCAAACTGAAGAAGAAGATGGAGCACTTGCACTTATAGAGTCAAACAACTTTTCCTCTCTTGCTTTTATCAAACAAAAGTCATGCACAAGATCATGAAGTTGGCAAATCGGGAAATCACCTATCTCATTGAAATGAATTACCAAGCTACTGGAAATTAAATTATCCAAATAAACTTCCATCACTTCTTCCACACTCTTCATCTCTGTCCGTTCCACAAGTCCTTTGGCACGCCAATACATTTTCAACAATTAACTTGAATTGCTGTGTCCTTCGGATAACTTACAAGGTAAAGGAAGCATGGCTTCAGGTGATGTGGTAAATGGTCGTAACTTAATTCTATAACCTTCATCACATCAACTTCACTGTTTAAAATAAAGGAACTCAAATTATTTCGAACATCAAGCCACACAGTCTTTTTCCTGTCCCTCCCTGCAATGACTCCAGCAATCAGATCAGCCACCAAAGGAAGACCTTTACAATTTTGGGCTATTTCTTTTCCAACATCCAATAGTTCATCAGGGCAACTAGCGTTTCCAAATGCCCGTTTCTCTAATAACTCCCAACTTTCTTCGGGTCTTAGCAATCGGAGGTTAAGAGGATCACTATGGTGTTTTCCATGCAAAGCCACTTCCTTTTCTCGAGTTGTCAAAATAATTCTACTTCCTTTCTCAACTAGAGGAAAAGCTCTTGTTAACTCATCCCATGTAGTAGTATCCCAAACGTCATCTAACACAATTAGGTACCTCTTTCCAAACAGTTGTTTCCGTAGAATATCAGCAACAGCAATATCCTCACTGAACTTCATATCTGAGCCAGTAACTTGATTAAAAAGTTTCACCAACAACTTCTTCTCGTCATACTCTTGGTCGACTGTGCACCATGCACGAAGGTCGAAATATCTAGAAACTGACTCATCATTGTATACTTTGTACACCAAAGTAGTTTTGCCCGAACCCGGCATACCGGTGATCCAATTTGTCTCCTCCTCAAAACCTACAATTATTTTACCAGCTGGTGATGACTTGCGTTCAACTAGCTTGTTGGGAGAGTTTACAATAATGAGTCCCTTGTTCTTAGGAATATTCTCATGTAAATCGGAGACCTCTTCTTTGATAAGCCTGATCTTTTTTATGGAAATGGGAAGTGAGAAAATAAGATGTAAGAGACCATTATCTCGAACAATAATTGAATCAATATCATCTTTCGCCTCATATGCCACATCCAAGACACGTGCCCAGACATCTTTATACAATTCTTGCTCAACATTCACGAAGAAAGATCTTATGAATTCTAGATCTTCTTTCATCCATCCAATTTCTTCTTTTATCAAAGCAATTGAATAAGTATTGGAATTGAACAAATCATTTAAGTGTCTGAGTAAAAGATGCATGAAGAGAGGTCCATCACTCATGGGGAAGTAAAGTTGAGATGAGTTTGGTGCTTTTAAGTATACATATTTGAGATTTGCCTTGAGGAGTTCAATTTTTTCCAGCAAGACTAGAGTGGCACGGTTTGTTTCGTCAGTACTCTCTTCATTCCTTGATTTCTCTTCTAAGTCGTGAACAAGAGTTGATACCTCCCTGGTAAATTCTCCAACGCGTGCCAAAATATCAAATAATTTGTCATGATGAATAAAGTCCTTGGGCATATCAGAAAGAATAATTAATAGGAATTCTATCATGACATGAATGTTTCGAGCCCCTGAAGTGCTAGCTGTAATAACATTTACCATGTGCTCTTGTAGATGAATCAGATATTCCCTAAGAATGTCCGGAGAGGTTTCCAGGAGCTGCTTAATGAAGCGTCCCACTTCTGCTGAAGTTGAATCCTTCAAATTTTTAAAATATATGTGCAACACCTCCAGTTCAATTGGAATAATCTTCAAGAATAGATGAGCTAGCTTGAAGAGACGAGAAATTCCATCAATATGATCATCCCAAATGAAACGTCCAACTCTCTCAGCCATAGGTTGAAGCTGAGGTAAGACATATTCAACAATCTCGTGCTCAACGTAACCATTCACTATCAACCCATGGAAATCTCTGATGTTGACACACACATTCTGAAGAATCTCAAACTGAGTCTCTAATGAAAATCTCTGATGTTGATTCTTTGATAGATGATGGAGATTCAGGAGGAGGAAGTTCAACTGGTCCTCGGTAATGGTGGCCCTTGATTTAGAATGATGACATGAGCTGATACAATCGTCGATGTTATCCATGAGGCTAGGAAGGACATGATGCATGTTGTATTTACACCCGGCGTTGTTGTCAACTTCATCCAAAATTGGTCGAAGCAGATCTTTAACCTCCTGTCTTTTGCCGGTCATTACATCTTCAAACTGCTCCAAATCAGAATAAGAAAGCTGGACGTACGTATAAATAAATGCCAGCACAAATTTCAGCTTTTCAATTTGATCGGCCATGGCAACAACTTTTTGATCTTCTTCATTCTTTAACTTCTCCATGAAATCCAAAACGTTGACAACGTCTTTGCAAAGAGCAGAAAATGAGACCTGCAAAATGACCAAATCAATGTTTTAATTATTTTCTATATTTATCAGAATATCAAGAAATAAGCAAACCCATTAAAGTATTAAACTGAAGTCATTTATTGAATTTCATATCAGGAAGGAAAATTTTATACATTGGTTTGTACAATTATGGGGTTTACCAAAATTTTAGGTGCTTAAAATTTTCTATTACTCAAGGAATAAATTTTCGTTGCAGTTGGATTTTTTAAAAGAAATTAAAATAACTGTTGACACGTTATTTTCCAGCGCCCAAAAATTTGACTTTCCGGTGAATTATACTTTCTGGGTAATTAACACGTAGTGTAGTAACTTTAATGAGACAAAAGTTTAATATAAGTATTGTATGACATACTACTAAGTTGTTTGCTTCCCCTTTCTCTCTTTCTCCTTCAGTTTCCATCACTGTAAGTGCCTTTCAAGTTCCCGTCCTTTCAAATTCTCGGGATCTGAGGAAAGAAAGAAGCAAAGCATAAGATTTCATAGCAGAAAACACACATTTTTCAGATATAAATAAGTCAGTTGTTTTCAGGGTTTACATTCTGATTACTACTCCATGGGTAAAATTACAGATCTGAGTACCAAAATTAAACATATTCTTACCTTTTGACCGACCGCTTAAAGTTCATCAAACCATGATTAAGCTTTTGTTGAAACCTCTTCATTACTTGTTTGAGAAATAATATTTTTGAACAGTGGTGATTAAAATACAATTCATGACTTGTCAAGTCTTTTTAATAACAATTATCATCTTAGTCTTCATATTTAATTGTGACGATATGTACGTCTACCTAATATTCATATTACAAGTTGACTTACACTTGTGGAGATTGTTAGCTTGTGAATGTAGATGATGTTGTCCTACTATTTAATTGAAAGGGTTGAGTTACATTGTATCTCTTTTGTGGTATTATGAGAATTCGAACCGTGGCAAATGCACCTCTAATTAAGAATGGAGGATTCTACATACTCCTAATCTTTTGTGTCTACCTTGGTTACATATTATTGACCTAACTAATATTGTGGGGATCATGTCGCGACCCAAATTCTGAAGCTAGCTAGGACTGGCACCTAACAAGACACAACCCAAAAAGTGAACCATTGCATTCAATCACCAAACTCAAATAAATGTTTGAATTCTCATTCATTCCACCACACCCCGAGACCTCTGATTAAGAGACCTTCAACATAATCTTACTTTTGACATATTTTTGTGAGACAAGTTGAAGTAATAGGTTGAAGAAGTAGTTGAAAGGCCAACAACAGAAAGACAAATCAAATAGCTAGATCTAGATTTAGAATTCCAAGATCATTGAAATACAATTCATTGACTTCTCAAGTCTTTTAAATACCGAAAGTGCTCACTTTTAACAAATCTAAACGGAATCAGAACTTTTTAGAAGTATCTTTAAGAGATAATAGCCTACCCCAAACATAAGGGATCGTTTTTATCATTTACTCGACCACCCTCATCATGTTATTATGTTGTCAATAAAATCAACAGAAAAACCTTTCTGTTATATCTTTGAGTCGTAATGAAAAATGACATCCCTGGTAGAAGATAGAGAAAACTAGAAAAAAAAACAAGAGATTTTGAACATGATCGTACCTTTTCACGGTCTGAAGTTCAGCAGTAGAAGCCCTTGTTTGAGAAATAATGTTGAACAGTGGGAAAGCTATTGGATCAAAAAGAGTTTGCCAGAGTATAGTTGAAGTACTTTGCTAAAAGAAGTAGTTGAAAGAAGAATGAAATAGGTAGATCTAGATTTACAATTCCAAGATTATTAAAAAACAACTCATTGACTTTAGAATTATTTATCATCTTAGTCTTTTTAATATATCAATTGTTAATTGATTCTGCTGCTATTGTGTGAATGCTTCATGATAAGTTGGTATATGTATTCACATGGGCAGATTGTTGGAAGTCTAAAAGAGATTGTTTATTCAACTCCTAAGAATCTTGTAATTGGCTAAAGATGAACTTGAAAGGCCACCACCAACAGAACTAAGAGCAATCAATTCAAAGATAATATTAAAATATAATTCATTAACTTTGACTTAATCAATTATTTGCACGTCTCTTGTCTTGACAATATCTAAACTGTAAATTGTAATGTAATAGAAGCAGAGCTGGATGGAATCTAGCCAACTTTTATATAAGTAAACTGTCGAAAATGAGAAGAAGAAAATTTGTTTTACGTAATTACCTTAAGGTTGATGTGATGAAACGGGGTCATATCATTTCTACATAATATTCAGAAATAGTTCATTTGAGACTTTGATCAAACACATTGTAGACAATGCCAATTTCCAGTACAAAAAACCAACAATCAATTACTCCAATAATCTAATTTCAATATGTATATTTGTTAATGAGAAGTTGCAATATGTATTCAGCTTGTTATTTGTATGATTTTGAGATCGACGGAAAGGAATAACATGCAAAGGAATTGGAAACAAGCTATGTATTAGTACCTTAATTAACTTCGTCCGGAAAAGTGAACAAAAAGGGATATCTGGACTTCATGTCCTCTTCCGATTCCCAAGTAGCTTCTTCCACTTTCTGATTCTTCCATAACACTTTCATCGAAGCTATTTCTTTGGTCCTTAACCATCGAACTTGCCGATCCAAAATTTCTATGGGGACTTCTTCATAAGACAACGAATCTTTCACTCCAATGTCCTCTATAGGAACCACAAGTGAATGATCACCCACACACTTCTTGAGCATAGTCACATGAAACACGGGATGAACCGATTCCAAACTTGCAGGTAATTCTAATTTATAAGCAACATTTCCAATCTTTTTCAAAATCTGATAAGGGCCAATATAACGAGGACTGAGCTTACCCTTCCGCCCAAACCTCATAACTCCCTTCTTAGGAGAGACTTTCAAGAACACCCAATCGCCAATGACGAATTCCAACTCCCTCCTTCTAACATCCGCATAAGACTTTTGGTGACTTTGGGAGGTCTTTAGCCTCTCTCGAATGGTCTTAACTTTCTCCATCGCTTGGTGCACAAGGTCTGGCCCCAACAACTTAGCTTCTCCCACCTCATACCATCCAATAGGTGACCTACACCTCCTATCATAAAGTGCCTCAAATGGTGCCATCTGTATACGTGAGTGATAGCTATTGTTGTAGGCAAATTCAATAAGAGGCAAGTGGTCTACCCAATTTCCCTTGAAATCAATGACGCACGCTCTCAACATATCTTCCAAGATCTGAATAGTGTGTTCTGCATGCCCATCCGTCTGAGGATGAAAAGCGGTACTAAGGTTCACCTGCGTACCCAAACCTTTCTGGAAAGCTCTCCAAAACTGCAAAGTGAATTGCGTCCCTCTATTTGATATAATGGACACCGGTGCACCATACAATTTGACAATTTCTTGAATGTATAACTTCGCATAATCTTCCCCCGAATAAGTTATCCTCACAGGTAGAAAATGCGCAGACTTGGTCATCCTATCAGCAATGACCCAGATGGAGTCATATTGGTTACGCGAATGCGGGAGACCGGTAATAAAATCCATGTTTATCATCTCCCACTTCCACACCAGGATAGCTATGTCTTGGGACATACCACCAGGCCTTAGGTGTTCAACCTTAACTTGTCGACAGGTGAAACACTTAGCAACAAAGTCGGCCACATCTCTCTTCATATTATTCCACTAATACAACTCTTTCAAATCAGGGTACATCTTAGTAGAGCCAGGGTGAACAGTGTACCTGGAAGTATGAGACTCGGCCAAGATCCTCTCGCGCAAGCGGTCCACATTCGGCACACACACTCTTCCTTAGTACTGCAAGATGCCATCCCCTCCTATTTCGAAAACCATGATCTTCTGCTTCCCCACATCCTCCTTAATTTGCATAAGTATGGGGTCATTATCTTGTGTTTCCTTTACCTCAGCACCCAAGGATGACTTAGCCATCTCATGCACCATAATCCTGTCGTCCTCGCAGTCTAGCAGCCGAACCCCTAAGTTGGCAAGTCGGTGAATGTATTTCACCAATCCTCTCTTTTCCTCCTCAACATGAGAAAGACTCCCCATAGACAACCTGCTAAGAGCATCAGCAACCACGTTAGCCTTACCTGGGTGATAGTGCAAGCTCATGTCGTAGTCCTTCAGCAATTCGAGCCACCTCCTTTGCCTGAGATTCAGCTATTTCTGGGTGAAACCATACTGCAAACTTTTGTGATCAGTGAAGATGTCCACGTGCACTCCATACAAATAATGACGCCAAATCTTAAGGGCAAAGACCACCGCTGCTAACTCAAGGTCATGGGTTGGGTAGTTCTTTTCGTGAACCTTAAGTTGTCTAGAAGCATATACCACAACCTTCCCATGTTGCATAAGTACGCACCCAAGTCCCACCAGGGGCGCATCACAATAAACCACAAATCCCTCAACACCCTTAGGTAGAGTCAGGACAGGGGCAGAGGTCAAACGATCCTTCAACTTCTCAAAGCTACCCTCACAAAAATCGGACCATACGAACTTAACCTTTTTCTGCATTAGCTTTGTCAATGGGGCAGCTATAATTGAGAAATTTTTCACAAATCTCCTGTAATATCCCGCCAAACCCAAGAAGCTCCTAATGTCCATCGGAGTCGTGGGTCAGGGCCATTTCCTCACCGTTTTGATCTTTTGAGGATCCACCTTAATCCCCTCACTAGACACAATATGACCGAGGAAAGCCACAGAGTCTAGCCAATATTCACACTTTGAGAATTTGGCATATAATTCCTGCTCATTAAGAGTCTGTAGCACAATTCGGAGGTGATTGACATGATGCTCCTCACTCCGAGAGTAAACCAAGATGTCATCAATAAACACTATTACAAACATATCCAGAAATTGTTTAAACACTCTGTTCATAAGATCCATAAAGGCTGCAGGAGCATTAGTCATACCAAAGGACATGACCAAGAATTCGAAATGGCCATACCGAGTACGGAAAATAGTCTTAGGAATATCAGCCTCCCTAACTTTCAAGTGATGCTAACCCGAACGGAGGTCTATTTTGGAGAAATATTTAGCACCTTGAAGTTGGTCAAAAAGATCATCAATTCTGGGAAGAGGGTACTTGTTCTTCACTATGACTTTGTTCAGTTGGCGATAATCAATACACATACGAAGAGACCCATCTTTCTTATGCACGAATAGGACAGGAGAACCCCATGGAGAGACACTAGGACGGATAAAACCTTTATCAAAGAGGTCTTTCAATTGTTCCTTTAACTCCTTCAGCTCCGTAGGAGCCATCCTATAAGGTGGAATGGAAATGGGTCTAGTGTCTGGCATAAGATCTATCCCAAATTATCTATTTCCCTGTCGGGAGAAACCCCAGGAAGATCTTCGGGAAGCACTTCAGGAAATTCATTAACGATGGGAACGGTTGGAGTAGAGGGCTTTTAACATTAGAATCCCTGACCTGAACCAAATGGTACAAACAACCACCGGATATCATCTTTTGGGCTCTAAGATAGGAGATAAATTTTCCCTTAGGTGCTACGGGACTACCCTCACATTCAAGGACTGGTTCATTAGGGAAACCGAATTTGACCTTTCTAGTCCTACAGTCCATATTAGCATAGCAAGAGTGAAGCCAATCCATCCCCAAAATTGCATGAAACTCTATCATGTCAAGCTCTACCAAATCCACCATCTATCCCTACGTAGAATAGTCAGAATACAATTCTTATAGATTCTTCTAGAAACAATGGAATCGCCGACAGGGGTGGAAACTAGGAAAGGTTCAGGAATATTTTCGGGAGCAAAATCAAAATTTACAGCCACATAAGGGGTCGCATAAGATAAGGTGGAACCAGGATCAAGTAATACATAAACATCATAGGAGAAAATCTATAACATACCCGTGATAACATTAGGCGAAGCCTCATATTCCTAGCGAGTAGATAGCCCATAGAGACGGTTTCGACCCCTGCCTGAACCAGAAGTAGCTCCTTTAGCAGCTGGGGCTGATGAAGTAAGGGCTGAAGCCTTATTGCCCCCAAAAGTTCTCTTAGCCTGAGGACACTCCTTGTGGATATGGTCAGGTTGTCCACAACCATAACACACGCCCTTGCCTATTAAGCACTGACCACGGTGAACTTTACCACAAGTGGTGCAAGGAGCATAAGATGGAGCTGACTGGGCCACACTGCCCTGAGATTGAGTACCCTGTATTCCAGAGCCATGGTTGGACTAGAATCATTGATCACCCAATTGTTTAGGGGCAGGTGCACTAGCTGACAAATGAGCATGTCTCCAAGACTTCTTCCTGGGCCAATGTCTGCCACCCTTATCACTATGCCGCTGAGTCGGCTCATGGTCTGCCGGCCTACTCCTCTTATTCTAACACTCCTCTACCTCAATTTGTTTCTTCTTCTCATCTTCAACCTGCTGAAGATAAACTACTAACCTGGGTAAGTCCATGTCCTTGTTCAACATTGCTGCCTTGCAAGCCAATACCAAGTCACCGGAGATGCCATTTGTGAACTTTCTCATTCGAGCCCTTATATCATATACCATCTCTGGATCATAATGGGCCAACTGATTGAACTTCAAGGCATACTTCTTGACACTCATCTTCCCTTGCCTCAAGTTAACAAATTCTTCTGCCTTGGCTTCCCTCATTTCTTGCGGAAAGAAATGATCAAGAAAGGTTGTGGAAAAGTCTTCCCATACAGCTGGATCAACATCCTCACCCCTCATCTCTTCCCACTCATCATACCACTGATTGGACACCCCTTTCAGATGGTAGGCTGCCAACTCCACCCTCTCAGTATCACTAGAATGCATGACCCTGAATATCTTATCCATTTCGTCCACAAAATCCTGAGGATCTTCCTCGACGTTGGACCTTGTGAAAGCTGGTGGGTTCAGTGGTATAAACTGTCCCACTCTAGTAGCATATGAGGATCCAGTGTTAGCAACAACACCACTTGACTGACGAGACTAAGAGGACACTATCTGGGCATGCATCTGCTTAGTCTGCCTAAATTCAGCATTAGTAACTTCACCTTGCGGAGACTGAACCCGAGTAGTACCGGTCTTGGGAGCTCGAGTAGGAACAGTAACGGGGTCAGTAGCAGGAGAAGTGAAAGATGCAGTAGCTGGAGCTTCTAGTGGTGCCCCAGTAAGAGCGATGAAATCAGCAGTGCGTTCACCATAACGGGTCTGCATCCCATGGGTTGGGCGAACCTCTTCAGCATTCGTCCCTGCGGGAACTGAGGTTCCAGTTGCAGCCCCTTGTCCGGTGGTTCTTCTTGGAGGCATGATCTGAAATGCGGAAATTCAAGAGTTAGAAGAACTTTCTTAAAAATTTGGCTCTTTAGCACGAAGTGGAACATTAAGAAAGGGAAAAATTCCTAAATGTCTTGTTGCCTCCTTTTTATAAGTGTGGCGCGCTTCACACCCATAAAATGAATTCTACTTGATACGGCTTCGTAGACACCCTAGGACCATGAATCGTTCTCTGATACCAAGTTTGTCACGATCCGAGACTAGGCCCCGGACGTAATGGGCATCCCAGACCAAAGAAGGTCTGAGAAGACCCCTTAACATTCATAATAAGCACATTCAATAATAAAGAGTTGCGGAAGTGGACACAATACTAAAATGTCTGGTTCAATATAAATGAGTCAAAACCAAACTTTAAGGATCCGATCATACATAATCTACGAAGTCGCTATTCCATAACGAAAAGAAATCATCTATACAGGGACAAGGCCCCGACAATACCATAAAATGAAATACTATAACTATTGATCATAGAAGTGACCTTCTGAAGGATGGAGGTTCACCAAAAGTTGGTTTTGTCTGCTCGAATCTAGAGCTGAGTAGTGCCACGGGAAGGGGCCTCTGAACCTACATCATACGATGATGTAGACGCTCGAAGACGGTCAGTACGTAGAATGTAGTGGTACACAGAACAGAGAAAATAGATACAAAATACTTTGTCTGAAAAGCTGGCATTTAAAACACTTCCAATACAATAACAACAAATATCCAAGTAGTTTCCATTAAGCAAAAAATAATAGACTTATATCATTTACTTTTGAACTAGATGGTATCACCGACTTCTATTCAATACCACGGGCAATGTGGATCCGATCAACGCTCAACCGGCTAAGCCCCAACCCATGTTTGCCGCATGAGTCAAGATTTCAATATAATATGGCCAGCACAATCATCCTCGTACAGGAAAAGATAAGGTCGTCCCAAGTTAGGATCGAACCATCCCTATATCGGCAAAACACAGGTTTCGGGTGTTGAGACGTTTAGCCTCACACCTTCTCGGTTAACCATCTAATTTTCTTAGAGCCTAAATTATTATCATTTTCAATATCTTTAAAAACATCATTCAGTAATACAATTCCATTAGGGGAACAAATCGTTATTGGTATCGTCATACCAAGACTTGCAAGTCACCCATTTCGTCAATATAGAACCCATAAGGTCCGTCAACAATTCATTATGCCCATTTCATAGGATTCATATAAGAAAACAATAATCTTTATCTCAATTCAATCCATTCTCAAAGACCGTTAAAATAGCAATACTTTTCGGAACAATAAATCATCTAAAGTCTTTTTGGATTTTTCGAAGAGCAAGTAAAGACCATTCAAATCCCCATTCCAGGACAATTCAATATATATATATATATATATATACAAATTCCATTTCAAGTAAAAGGTAGGGAAATCACGAGTTCTTCGAGTCTTCTTTCCAACACTGCCAACAGCGCATTAATCTGAGTCTGGAGTAAAAGGTTAAGATCAGTTTACCAAGAAGACGTCTGTCTGACCAGAAGTCCATCAAATTTTGGGAGTTAAAACGAAAGGGAAAATAGACCGTTTTCAGAGACAACAGTTTATTTTTCTGACCTTTTTTAGAGATAGAAGCTCATCAAATTCTGTAAGTTAAAATGCCTTCGAAAATGGTCCGTTTGTGGCCAAAATGGACCATTTCGGCAACCATTGTGGGATGCATTTTTCTTCCTTGACCAATCCAAATTTTAATTGGAATTGCCTATAAATAAGACTTCTAGGGTATTGTTACGGGAATTGCTTCTTTTAAGTTATTTTGAGGGCTTTTCGGTCCTTTCCTCATCCAAGATTCGTCCCCCACCCATTCTAAATATTCCTAAACCTCCTAAGGCATGAATTAAGTTCAGAAAAGTGTGTTACTCTTCTCCTCAAGGTTCCTTGAAGCAAGAGCTCTTAGGGTTCATAGTTGAAGGGCAAAAACTCAAGTTTTCTTTGTCTTTCTCCGTCAAAAGGTACGCAGAATGATCCTATCTCCAAGTATTTTCTAAACATCATGGTTTTCAACCCTTATGCACTCGCTTATACTATTTTGAATATGAAACTTAGGGTTGCAAGTATAGTCCTACTAGTTTTGCTTAAAACTCATAAAATCATGATTTCCTTACCTTTTACTTGAAATGGAATTTGTATATATATATATATATATATATATATATATATATATATATATATATATATATTGAATTGTCCTAGAATGGGGATTTGAATGGTCTTTACTTGCTCTTCGAAAAATTCAAAAAGACTTTAGATGATTTATTGTTTCGAAAAGTATTGCTATTTTAACGGTCTTTGAGAATGGATTGAATTGAGACAAAGATTATTATTTTCTTATATGAATCCTATGAAATGGGCATAGTCAATTGTTGGCGGACCTTATGGGTTCTATATTGATGAAATGAGTGACTTGCAAGTCTTGGTATGACGATACCAATAACGATTTGTGCCCCTAACGAAATTGTATTATTGAATGATGTTTTTAAAGATATTGAAAATGGTAATAATTTGAATGGTAATAACGGGGATTTGAATGGTCTTTACTTGCTCTTCGAAAAATCCATAAAGACTTTAGATGATATATTGTTCCGGAAAGTATTGCTATTTTAACGTTCTTTGAGAATGGATTGAATTGAGACAAAGATTATTATTTTCTCATATGAATCGTATGAAATGAGCATAGTCAATTGTTAACGGACCTTATGTGTTCTATATTGATGAAATGGGTGACTTGCAAGTCTTGGTATGATGATACCAATAACGGTTTGTGCCCCTAACGGAATTGTATTATTGAATGATGTTTTTAAAGATATTGAAAATGGTAATAATTTGGGCTCTAAGAGAATTAGATAGTTAACCGAGAAGGTGTGAGGCTAACCATCTCAATGCCCGAAACCTGTGTTTTGCCAATATAGGGATGGTTCGATCCTAACTTGGGATGACCTTATCTTTTCCTCTACGAGGATGATTGTGCTGGCCATATTATATTGAAATCTTGACTCATACGGCAAACATGGGTTGAGGCTTAGCCGATTGAGTATTGATCGGACCCACATAGCCCGTGGTGTTGAATAGAAGTCGGTTATACCATATAGTTCAAAAGTAAATGATATAAGTCTATTATTTTTCGCTTAATGGAAACTACTTGGATATTTGATGTTATTATATTGGAAGTATTTTAAATGCCAACTTTTCAGACAAAGCATTTTGTATCTATTTTCTCTGTTCTGTGTACTACTACATTTCACATACTGACCGTCTTCAGGCGGCTACATCATTGTATGATGTAGGTTTAGAGGCACCTTCCTGTGGCACTACTCAACGCTAGATTCGAGCAGATAGAACCAGCTTTTGGTGAGCCTCCATCCTTCGGAAGGTCACTTCTATGATAGATAGTTATAGTATTTCATTTTATGGTATTGCCGAGGCCTTGTATCGGTATAGATGATTTCTTTTTTTATGGAATAGAGGTTTCGTAGATTATGTATGATCAAATCCTTAAAATTTGGTTTTGACTCATTTATATTGAACCAGACATTTTAGTATTGTGTCCACTTTCGTAATTCTTTATTATTGAATGTGCTTATTATGAATGCTAAGGGGTCTTCTCAGGCCTTCATTGGTCTGGGATGCCTGTTACATTCGGGGCCTAGTCTCGAATCGTGACAAACTTGGTATCAGAGCACGGTTCATGGGCCTAGGGTGTCTATGAAGCCGTGTAAAGTAGAGTCTATTTTATGAGTGTGAAGCGCGCCACACTTATAAAATGGAGGCTACAAGATATTTAGGAATGTTTACCTTTCTTCATATTCCACTTCGTGCTAAAGAGCTAAATTTTTAAGAAAGTTCTTCTAACTCTTGAATTTCCGCGTTTCATATCATGCCTCTAAGAAGAACCACTAGACAAGGGACTGCGACTGGAACCTTAGTCCTCGCAGGGATGAATGTTGAAGAGGTTCGCTTAACCCATGGGATGCAGACCCGTTATGGCATCCGCACTGCTGATCCCGTGTTGGTGGGTCCCACTTGAAATTTTCTTACATTTGTTTGTCAGCTCAATCTCCATTTGCAGCCTTTAACTTTTCTCATTGCACACTTGATGTTCAGTATTCGTATTGTAAATCGACTAAATTTGAACTCGTCTATGATTAAGGATGAAGGATCCTAACCATTTCACCATAATTTATATTTGTATTTGGTATATGGAAAAATTGAGTTTGTAACCAGATATAATAAGGAAACTTTTGACTGCACAATGCTTACTTTTATATTAGTCATGTTTTGAACATACAAATTTGGGGTTTGAGTAATTTTTATTAGAAAAGATGGAGAATTGACACGTTTTATTATTTAAAATAATATCAAAAAAGAAATATTTAACAAAAAGAAATTAAAAAAAAAGATTCACTTTTCAAATGCTTTTAAATTATGTTTCTGCTCATGTCTAGATGTATGCTCATGGGTATGCTCGGGCCAGCAATGACATCGAGTGCCAATCCCGCTCACGTTAAGGGTTTGACAATTTACTTTCCAGTTGAAGCCAAATTAAGGTGTTTATCTATGTATTATGCCAAAAATATATGTCGAACATATTTATAGTCAGATAAGCAATTTAAATTTGCGTATAACAAAGTAGAAACTTATACTTGACATCGGTGTGTCTCATGATCACCGCAGTACAACATACCTCATGCGTAACTTGCAATCAAATGACGTATCAAACAGACAAATTGACACAGAGCTTGTAAGTTCTCTAAAAGGAAAACAGAAAAGTCCTCTCTTAGAGTCAATACACTTGCACGTGTATATCGAGTGTTCTTCCACGTATTGCTCGATGTAAAATGGATAGTGGATTTTTCTAAAATGATTTAGGCAGATGACAGGGTGATATATCCGCTCTGCTCTCTAGCCACACTTGAATAATTCCCAAAAATAGATTCTTCATCCCCGTCTGAACCTTCCTGCATTAGATTTTTAATGAGCATGACCTTGTGTGTTATTTCACAGCTATTGGAACTAAAGTAGCAGCATGTGCAGCTAAATTATCTCCTTGTGCAGAGCTAACTGCAACAACTATATTCCGACATAGTATTTTCCTTACTGTTATGTTAAAAGTGATTCCACATTGTCAAATTTGTACTTCAAAAGTTCTATATATGTATCCAACATCAAGACTCCAACATGATATGTCCGCATTATGAAACTGAAAATAACTTAAGCAAAATAGGAGACGGAAACTGGGGAAAACAAAAGTTTATGATGGTAAATTATTGATCAAAGTTACTATGCAATAGCATACTTAGACAAGATACTCATTGGCAAACCAGAGGAAACACTTCCAAAATGACATAACAAAGGGCAAATAGCATTTCTCGGAACACTAACCATATGCATTCAGGGTTCTGAAGGAGATAGGCTTCCACTGATTTGTACATCCCCAAGACTTCTTCTTTCTTGAGCTTGAAATCGCTCTCTGCGTAGTATCTACTTTCCACCTTAGAGTTGGAATCACCATCTGGTGACTGCTCAAACTTCACCTCATTAAGTTATTTTTTGATTTTGATTTTGTCTACCAAAGATCATCAAATTTACGAAGTATATAGGTCAAAAATTATGAAT
The DNA here is from genome assembly GCA_003996215.1 of Jaltomata sinuosa. NCBI lineage: Eukaryota > Viridiplantae > Streptophyta > Magnoliopsida > Solanales > Solanaceae > Jaltomata > Jaltomata sinuosa. Next base: position 564,103 of record QJPP01002257.1, read on the forward strand.
TTTTTTACTTTGCCACTATCAACATGTATCATTGATTGTCAAGTTGGGAATGAAAAAAATTTACGGAATGTTTAGCTGTCAGTTGAAATTAAGTTGGGGACGGTGTTTAGATGTGCAATTTCAAAGTTAGAATGCTTTTTTTTAATCCAAAGTTAACCAAATAAATATTCCTATTTTGGGTGGTCTTTAATTTTTGTCCTAAAAATTTCGTTCTTTAATATTTCTTTTTCTCTTTTTCTCTTTAAGTAATAAAACCGCGAACAAAAATATCCCAAATATTAAAAAACAAACATTGTTTTTGCCCATTATACGTAAATTCTCACTCAATGGAATATGAAAAAAGAGCTAGTTAAAAGTAACGAGCTAACTCTTTTTCTTTTTTATATTGAGAAAATAAATTAAATAGAAGTACATTATTTGTAGAGAAATTATCTAATAATAATTAGGCTCTATATATAATGGTTCATGATTGCTAATCAAAATGGCTAATTAATTAAGATCAATTAATATCTCACAAAATACATATAAATTATAATCACAACTACTAGCTATTACAACATTCATATACTACAAAATGACCTTGATCTACATGGCTAGTATCCATCGATCGAACTACTAACTTTTATTCGTTTGTAAGCTTTTAATTTTCTTTCCTTCTAAGTCATAGACTTTCTTTTCTTAACTTTCTTGGAAGGCGAATAATTTTGCTCTTCAATTCTCAAATTATTTATTTTAATCAGGAAGATAAGGCTTGAGGAGTTGAATTAGGGATCCTCTAAGGTGAAGAGACATAATTTCATTTGTTGATTCTACTAATTTTCCCCCTATGAACTAGTCAGCTGAGTACAACCAACATCAACATGTAGCATTGATTTACAAGTTTGAAGAAACCTTGTCAAACAAGTTTTGATAATGAGGTAAAACCTATTTTTGATAAAAAGATATTTATGGAAACTAACTATAAAAGGGAGTATCCATGTCAAAGAAGGAGAGATCAAAACGTGTAAAGAAAGAAGAAATAAGGCGCGTACAAGTTCAACAAGGAGAGATCAGAGGCGGCGACCAACTCCTACAAGGAAAGGAATATCTTTTCCTATTAAAGAGAGGAGAGCTTGAGACTTCTATAAAAGCATTGGAGCTAAGACAAAATCAATCACCTATTGCACAAAGCTGGGAAGGAGTATTCTCAAGCAATAAAGATATTAAGCAAGCTATTCCAAAGAAGACACAAGAGAGAGTTGTTCTTAGTACAACCCTGCGTGGTTGTTAAGACATAGAGTGTGAGTTTGTGAAGCTTGTAACAAGAAGTGGGTTTGGCTTCTTGAGAGGGAGATAGAGAGAGAGTGGCAATTAACTCAGTATACAGGAAAGGAAGAGGTGCAAGTCTCAGGGGGAACATCCATGCATCAGCAAAAGCATACGTCAAGGAATAATAGACAGTGGCAATTAACTCAGTATCTTAAACACTAAGGGAAAGAGGGTGGAAAGCACTCAAGGAGCTGATCCTCAAGGTATGCACATCCTTTACAAAATTGTCAAAATTAGAATTCTTAAGTTAAATTTTGTCTTTGTTATGAGAACCTGATCCTCAGAGTTCCCCCACTTACCTAAATAAGACAATATCCTAAGCGGGAAAATCAAATACTGAGCTCTAATGATTAAATTCCCTTGTTCAAAACTGACAACCGTCACCTCAAACCCCTCATACACTTTAAATACTCAATCCGTCCATCTCCCCCATACTCTCTCTGATAGATTTCCCAAAACCTTCTTCTCCAAATTGCCAAAAATTTCTACAATGGCTTCCTCATTGGCTAACACCTCTACTTCGTTTCCCCAAAACCTCGTGGACTACTCAAACGACGAGGATATTCCATCTCCACAAGGGTCACCTACTCAGGGGTAACAACCCTCAAGATCTCCCTTACCCACTCTTCCCTTCACACCACCTAGATCACCAACCTCCACTCTCTCATCCAAAACTCCATCCCCACCACATCAAGAATCTGACTCACCTTCTTTGTCTTCGAGCTCAGGTGGAAACACCACTGCTCCTTCTACCACATGTAACAAATCCAAACCCTCATCTTCTGATGAAAATGAGATAGACAGTAATGGGGATACCATCATTTCCCCAAAAACCACAAGGTCTGAGTCCATACCTATACCAGGGTATAAGAAGAGGGGTATTGTAAAACCCTCAAGGAAACTTGTGTCCAAACCCTCTAATACTTCTGTACCCTCACCCTCTAATCCTCCAAGAACACCCCTTTCAAGAAAAAGGGATGACGATGAACAACATGAAGCTGAGAAGAAAAGAGAAAGGGTGGCCAAGGGAAAGAGAAAGATTGGTGAGGATGATGAGCCAATTAGTGCGGAGGATATGAAGGTTGGATAAGAAGAAGACATTACCCCCTCAAGCTATCAAAAATAAGAATTATGAGAAGTTTCTTAGGCTGGGACCCCTAGGCTACTATGCTACACAACATTTCCTAAAAGGCATAAGTCTGGAAAAGGAGGTAATTTCTAACCCCCATATTCAAAGATTCCTTGACAGGCTCAACTTTCAGGGGTGGGATCATCTGTTTAGGATTGATAAACCCTTGATGCATAAGGAGGAGGTAGTTGAACTCTATGCCAACCTGATTATGTTGGAAGGATGGGTAGTAAGCACCAGTGTGAGGGGAGTAGAGATTGTGTTTGATCCAGCTAAGCTGGGAGAGATTTTGGTGTTCCTTCTGAAGGACTGGAGGAATATGTATTGAAATCTGATGAGGAATGTCTCCTTACCAAGAAGTTTTCTCAAGGTAAGGAAAAGAGGGTACCCAGGAAGGTGTTTAAACATGAAATGTCTCCTGATCACAAGCTTCTATTTGAGATTGTGAACAAGGAGATACTGCCCAGAGGAGGAAGAAAGAATGAGACCAGCTTCAAAGATATGGGAATTATGAATGCCCTGGATTTGAATGACAAGATCAACCTTCCGGCCCTCATGGTCAAACATATGAAAAGGGTGACCTCACCAAAGGCTGGCCCCCATGGATTGACATATGGGTTTCTGTTGACTAAGTTCTTTAGGAGCTTTGAGGTACCCCTGGGTGAAGGAGTTACATCTTCTAAGAATGATAGGATCACTCTTCACACTTTGAAAGAATGTGATTGTTTGACTGCACCAGTTTCCAGGAAGAAGAACTCAAATCCCATGACCCAATCTCGACAAGAACTAGAGGTTGCTCATGAGAAGATTGCCAAGTTAGAGAAGGAGAATGCTAGACTGAAGGAGTGTCTGGAAGCCTCCCAAGCTCAAGTGGACACCTTGAGGACTGATATGATGCTGCAACAGACAAAGCACTTTGACAACATTCAGTCCCTCATGAACCTTATTCCCAAGCCTCGCTCCTGATCCACCTCAGCCTCCCTTACTCTAACCCCCTCCCTTTGATAAATATTCTTATTTTTTGGGTTCTCATTCAAGACAATTTTTAATTTTTGTAATTATATTTGATATGTTTTGTTTTGGAGCCAACGGTTGGCTTAAAATGTGCTTATCTTGATGTTTATGCCTTCCTGCTTCTTCACTCTTGCATCATGATTATGGTCTCTTTCCTCTTGCAACTAGAGGCTCCTGATATCTCACTATGCTTTTTAATGATGTCAAAAGGGGGAAGAGTGTGCTTATGTGATATTGGTTGTTATTGTTTGATCCACTTAGCATGACACAGTGAGTAATTAAGATAAAGGTGATATTGCTGTTGAAAGTTGTAACCAACCTGTTGATGCTTAAAAAATATGCTGAACCTGGATCAAAATGGTGCTCATGATGCTGAGACTGAAAAAGAGTGTACTTCCTTGTTCAAATTGTTTCCACTGCTGCTATAAGTTTTTTTTTTCAAAAATAGGATAGAGTTTGCCATCATCAAAATGGGGGAAATTGAAGAAACCTTGTCAAACAAGTTTTGATAATGAGGCAAAACCTATTTTTGGTAAAAATATATTTATGAAAACTAATTATAAAAGGGAGTATCCATGTCAAAGAAGGAGAGATCAAAACGTGTAAAGAAAGAAGAAAGAAGGCGCGTCCAAGTTCAAGAAGGACAGATCAGAGGCGACGACCAACTCCTACAAGGAAAGAACTGTCTTTTCCTATCAAAGAGAGGAGAGCTTGAGACTTCTATAAAAGTATTGGAGCTAAGACGAAATCAATCACCTATTGCAAAAAGCTGAGAAGGAGTATTCTCAAGCAATAGAGATCTCAAGCAAGCTATTCTAAAGAAGACACAAGCGAGAGTTGTTCTTAGTACAACCCTGTATGGTTGTTAAGACATAGAGTGTGAGTTTGTGAGACTTGTAACAAGAAGTGGGTTTGGCTTCTTGAGAGAGAGATATAGAGAAAGTTTGAGAGTTTGAGAGAGTTTGTGAGAAGAAACAATATTAGTGTATTGTTTGAGTTTAGGTACCAGAGCTAGTTCCTTTGATTATTGAGTTATAATCATAAAACTTGAAGTTGTGAGTAAAAGTGAGTTCGTGATTTTTCTCCTGGAGTTAGGGAGTTTTTCATGTTAAAGTTTGTGTGTTAATTTACTTACTGCTTTAAGTGAAATTGTGCTAAGGACTTGGTCCCTGAGATAAGTAGTGGGCACCAACTTTCTTTAAAGTTGAAAATGAAGAACATTTATGGAGTGTTAATTGTCAATTGAGATTAAGTTAAGGTGTCTAGATGCACACCATCGAAGTTTGAATTCTTTCCTTTTTTTTAATCCAAACACCTTCAATGTTAACCAAATAGATGCCTTTATTTTGGGATGAGTTCAATTGTTTCTTAAATTCGCGTTTTTTGAATTTTGCCGTTCAGTACTTTAAATGCTAAAAATGCGAATAAAAATATCCCAAATATTTTTTTTAAAAATATTATTTTTGCCCATCATACATAAATTTTCTCTCTACGGAATATGAAAAAAAAAAGCTATTAAAAGCAACAAGCTCACTCTTTTTTTTTTTTTTTTTTATATTGAGCAAATAAATAGAAGTACATTATTTGTAGAGAAAATATCTAATACTCCCTTCGTTCCAAAAAGAATGATTTACTTTCCTTTTTAATCCGTTTTAAAAAGAATGACTCTTTCCTTTTTTGGCAACACCTTAATTCCAACTTTTCACGTGACATGTTTAAAATCACAAGATTAAAGGTCATTTTGGTACATTTGACATAACTTTAATTTAAGACCACAAAATTCAAAAGTCTTATTTATTTTCTTAAATTCCATGCTAAGTTGAAACAAATTATTCTTTTTTAAAATGGAGGGAGTAATAATTAAGCTCTACATATAATGGTTCATGAGGGTAATTAACAATACTTAATTACTCCCTCGGTCCATATTAAGTGAATTAACACAAAATTATTAATGTCAACATGGCAGCATTGATTTGTATTCTGCTAATGTCAGTTGGACATATTTAACTCTTGCCTGATTTCTCCTTTTAGCTCCAACTCCACATAGCTCATTAATAGAGGTAGAATTTAACAAATTACTTTCCTCCATTCATCTTTAATTGTTCAGTATATTAAAACTAGTTGTCTAACCTTACTCGTCTAATTAAAGAAAAATCAAGAGATAATTTATTATTTTATATCTATTTTACCCTAGTTATTAACTATAGTCATTACCCAAAGCACTGAATTTATTATATTCAAAGGGTGATACGATAAAACTATCATATTATTTATTGTTTCTTAAGAGGTGTGTTGATGTGCCGGTATTCTACAGCACATTTGACGCCTTTAACTAAGAATACTCGCAAGTTTTTAAGCAACCTTTGTGATTTTTGATGTTTTTATGTTGTATTTGCAGGAAATGGAGACAAGGATAGAAAGGGAGTGAAGAATACTCAAGCTAAGTAACACTGGTTAGGCATGACGGAGGGCCTGACGGCCCGTCACACAGGTGACTGACCGTCAGGGGAGCCACCAAGCCTGGAAGCAGCTAGAGGAGGCACTGGATATGGGTGACAGTTGTCTTGACGGGCCGTCACACCTGTGACTGACCGTCACCCAAGCCATCAGGATGAGACAGCCAGGCACTGAATCACTGGATAGTGGCGACGGTTTAAGTGACGGTCCGTCAACAGGCTGACGAACCGTCAGGGAAGCCGTCAAGTTAGATCTAATGGAGATCATGCACTGGATAGTGGCTACGGTTGGAGTGACATCCAGTCACATGCATGACGGTCCGTCAGAAGACTCGTCAAGGCGAAGCGGGATTCTGAAATTTCTATTTTTGGACTTTATTTCCTGGACTGCTATAAATACCCAGTGTTAGGGTTATTTTAATTATTCATTAACTAATATTTTGTGAGAGGTTTTGGACTAGTTTGGGAGGAGAAAACACGACACAAACACGTTTTCTTCTTCTTCTTCGATTGTTCTTGGGATTTTGGCTTATTGTTCTTGGAAAGCTTGAAGCTTGTGTTCATCTATTTTGTAATAACCTTTTCTTATTATTATGAATACTATTACTTTATTCTTTCATTTTGCAAGCATGAGTGGCTAAAACTCCCACAACTAGGGTTGTGGGAGCCATGACAAAAGTAGCAATATAGATTCTGGGTAGCATTGGGTTCAATCTATATGTTGCCACGTTGTTAATCATTCGTTATTAACGTTTTTTTAGTGGTTGCAAACATTAGGACATGCCTGGGTTTAATCTGCTTGAACAAAGAGATTAAAACTGGGAAATTTGATTAACTACGAGGATTCGAGACTACCAACTCTCGTCTTATGATTAATGTTGTAACTAGATTAATCTACTTGATGTTTAGGATTGAAATAAGAAATTTCACCTTTTCAAGTTCGAGAGAATTGAAAAGGAAATTCGTCTATTTGGTTGAAAAACGTTTAAATGATATCATTAATTCAATCACATCGTGATATACATATAGAAAGAACCCGATTAAGCTTTGAGTCGAAATTGTTACGACGCCATGGTGAACACTTCCCTAGTTCATTCTCGCATTGATTATAAAATCTTGAAAATTTGTTGCTTGTTAGTTAACTTTTGTGAATTTTCCATTTAACCCCCCCCCTCAAATTACCAAAAACTATCGATTACTAGTCAACTAAATTACTAACGACTTAATTTACACTTTATTCCCTGTGGGATCGACCCCAACCTTGGTTGGGTTCTATATTTGATGACGACCGCTTGCGCTTCTTAATTGAAGTGTAATTTGGGCGTATCAATTTTTGGCGCCGTTGCCAGGGAATACGGTCGTTCATTAAGTCCGGTGTGTTTATTTGACTCTTAGTCATATTTCCTGTTTTTTCTTTTATTTGTTGTTTTTGTTTGTTACAGGGTACAGAGTTGTGCATGCCAAGTACCCGGCGCTCAGGTAAATCAACATTACCTTACGATCCCGAGCTTGCTAGAACGTTAAGGCGAACCATGAATACACAACAACAAAAGGCAGCGAGACTCGTTGCAGCTCAGCGAGCCCAACAACATTTGAATGCTGATGATATTGAGGATGATGTTGGGCTGGAGGAAGAGGCTGTAGTGGGTGAGGGCAGACCAGCTGATATTGTTAACAACAATGCTCCAGCCGATCAGAGGCCACAACAGCGAGGTAGAGGTCGACAACAACCAAGGCAGTATGTTTTGGACGATGATGATGATATCGACTTGGATGGAGTTGGTGCTACGGGCGCCATTGTTCTCCCTCCGCTATCGCCTAGAGCGAAGTTCAACATTACTAGCACGATGATTCAGCTGTTGAACTTAAAAGGACTGTTCCGTGGTGTTGCTGGTGATGATCCAAACCGACACCTGATGAATTTTGTGGGTATCTGCAAGTCGTTTGAATTGCCTGGAGTAAGTCAGACAGCGATCAGACTCAAGTTGTTTCCATTGTCTCTATCTGATGAGGCAGCATTATGGTTGACAGAGCTAACCCCCGACTCTATCACAACCTGGGGAGAGTTGAAAGGAGCTTTCCTAGAAAGGTTCTTTCCTCCCTCTAGGATGATACAGTTGAGGGATGAAATTAGCAACTTCAGACAACAACCTCATGAGGCTTTACATGAGACTTGGTTGCGGTTCAAGAAGAAGATGACACAATGCCCGAACCATCAGTTGACCGACAATTTCCTAATGCAGACATTCTACAAGGCACTGAATTCAGCTACCAAGTCGACACTGGATAATGCAGCAGGTGGAGCATTTATGGGTCTTACCTTTATCGATGCCACAACTATTTTGGACCGGCTCACTAAAACCAACAGGGCCTGGCATACACGGGATACAGAGGTGGCTGCTAGCACTTATGCAGTCGGTATGTCAGTGGAACAGTGCAGGAAAGAGGAAGAGCGGGACCAAGATATGGCCCATCTAAAAACGCAAATGGACCTTCTGACAAACCATTTGTTGTCAGGAGATATGGATAAAGTGAAAGTTGTGGGTTACCAAGGTAGAGCAGCAGAGTTTAAATCTGATGAGGAGGCTAATTTTTTGGGGGGTTTCCAGGCCAATGGCCAGGGAAACCAAGGTCGAAACTATCAGAAGGACAACTACTATGAAAAAGCTGGCTACAGAGATTGTGATCAGGGGAACTGGAAAAATAAAACTGATAGAGGTGGGTTGTACGTACCACCTGGTAATCGAGAAAGAGCTAGCAATGAGACATGGACGTCCAAATTGGAGAATATGATGGCGAAGATGTTGTTGAAGGTGGAATCTACTGACTCCGGAGTCAAGGAAATGAAATCTGAATTATCATCAATGAGTCAGTTGGTGGATTCTCATTCCACCTCAATCAAGCAGCTAGAGCAACAAATGAGTCAAGTCTCGGCATCTCTAAATCAAAGAAAAGCTGGTGCATTGCCGAGTGACACCATTCAAAACCCGAGAAATGATGGGAATTGTATGGCGATCACCACCAGAAGCGGTAAGACATTACCGGAATCACATCCGATAATTCAAAAGCAGAAAGATGATGTTATCGACGAAGATGAGCTCATTGATGATGAAAAGGTGAGTGATGAGGGTGTGGATGTTCAAGTTGAAAAACCCACTTTGGTAGATGATGATTCTTAATTGCTCACGGAGAAGAGCAAGGAAGTTGAAAAACTTCCAAAACAAATGCCAAAGCCTCCTCCTCCTTTCCCTCAGAGGATCAAAAAGAAGGTGGAAGACGGGAAATTCCACAAGTTTATCACCATGCTCAAGCAGATCTCTGTGAATATCCCTCTGGTGGATGCGCTTGAACAAATGCCCGGTTATGCCAAGTTCATGAAGGACTTGATCACAAAGAAGAGGTCGGTAAGTTTTGAACCGGAAGACAACCTCCACCATTGTAGCGCCATTTCATCAAGGTCGCTAGTCCAAAAGAAAGAAGACACGGGTGCGTTCACTATTCCTTGCACCATCGGGGAGTTTAATTTTGCAAAAGCTCTTTGTGACTTGGGGGCTAGCATAAACTTGATGCCGTTAGCTATCTACAGTTGCCCATCGGCTTAGGAGCCCCCAAACCGACGACTATGAGATTATTGATGCTGATAGATCGGTTAAACGGCCGGTGGGTATTTTGTACGATGTGCTTGTGAAGGTGGGGAAGTTCATCTTTCGGGCAGACTTCGTGATTTTGGACTGCGAAGTGGACTTTGAAGTCTCTATTATTTTGGGATGACCCTTCTTGGAAACTGGAAGAGTATTAGTAGATATGGAGAGCAACGAGTTGACTTTCAGGTTGAACGATGAAATAGTGAAGTTTAATGTGTTTAAGTCAATGAGGCAACCGAGGGACATGAATGTCGTCTCGGTTATTGATGTTGTTGCCGAATCTGATGTGATTGTTTCTGTTGAAGAGAGATTTGCTGTAGAGAAGTTGGCAGCGGTTATGATGAACTTCGATGATGATAACATCGAAGATTATGAAGAAATTGTAAATGCTGTGGTTGGAATGAGGTCTTATTTTTACGCCCCAAAGAAATTGGATCTTGACTTGAAGAACAGGCCGACACTTCCTGCAAAGCCTTCTATTGAGGAGGCGCTGGTGTTAGAGTTGAAAGAGTTGCCAGGCCATCTCAGGTATGCATTTTTAGGTGATAAAGATACCTTACCTATGATCATTGCGACAGACCTTGTGGAAACACAAGTTGAAGCTTTACTGTCCATACTGAGGAGACACAAGAGAGCAATCGGCTGGACCATTGCGGATATTATTGGCATCCCGCCAGGTATTTGTACTCATAAGATAAAGTTAGAAGAAGATTGCACTCCCACCATCGAGCACCAGCGGAGATTGAATCCGCCAATGCAAGAGGTGGTGAAGAAAGAAATCATCAAATGGCTCGATGCTGGAGTGGTTTACCCATATTCTGATAGCAAATGGGTAAGCCCAGTGCAATGTGTTCCTAAGAAGGGAGGAATGACTGTGGTAGCTAATGAAAAAAATGAGCTGATTCTATTAAGACCTATCACGGGGTGGCGAGTCTGTATGGATTACCGGAAGCTCAACTCCTGGACTCTCCGTGATCATTTCCCCATGCCCTTTATGGATCATATGCTGGATAGATTAGCTGGCAGGGGTTGGTACTGCTTTTTGGATGGATATTCGGGGTACAACCAAATATCTATCGCCCTGGAAGATCAGGAGAAAACCACTTTCACCTGCCCCTACGATACGTTTGCTTTTAGGCGCATGCCCTTTGGTCTTTGCAATGCTCCTGCAACATTCCAAAGATGCATGATGTCTATTTTTTCTGATATGGTGGAGAACACATTGGAAGTCTTCATGGATGACTTCTCTGTGGTGGGTGATGCATTTGATGATTGCTTGACTAATCTGGGTCAAGCATTGCAAAGGTGTGAAGAGTCAAACCTCGTGCTGAATTGGGAGAAATGCCATTTCATGGTGAAGGAAGGCATTGTATTAGGGCACAAGATATCTATGAGAGGTCTAGAGGTGGATAGAGCCAAGATAGAAGTCATCGAGAAACTACCTCCACCCATCTCAGTAAAGGGTGTGAGGAGCTTTCTTGGTCATGCCGGATTCTACCGAAAATTCATTAAATATTTCTCCAAGATTGCTAACCCTTTGTGCAGGTTGCTTGAAAAAGAGACTAAGTTTGTATTTGATGCTGAGTGTTTGAAGGCATTTGAGTGCCTGAAAGAAAAGTTAGTGGCTGCTCCTATTATAATTGCCCCGGATTGGTCCAAACCGTTTGAAGTAATGTGCGATGCAAGTGGTGTTGCACTTGGAGCTGTTCTGGGACAGAAGCGAGACAAACTTTTTCACCCCATTTATTATGCTAGTAAGGCATTGAATGGGGCACAAAAGAACTACACGGTGACAGAATAGGAGCTACTGGCTGTTGTATACGCTTTTGAGAAATTCAAAGCGTACTTACTTGGTACAAAAGTGGTGGTGCACACAGATCATGCAGCCTTGAGGTATTTAATGACCAAGAAGGATGCAAAGCCTCGACTAATCCGATGGGTGTTATTGTTGCAGGAATTTGACTTTGAAGTCAAAGACCGGAAAGGTTGTGAAAACCAGGTGGCGGATCATCTGTCCAGGCTTGAGAGGGAAGAGAAAGTAGTAGATGAACCGGAGATTGAGGATGCATTTTCGGATGAGCAGGTGTTGGCCGCGTCACTTGATATGGTGCCTTAGTATGCCGATTTCGCAAATTATGTGGTGAGTGACATAATCCCGGAAGATTTGAACTTCCACCAGAGGAAGAAATTCCTCCATGATGCAAGTAAGTTTTTCTGGGATGAGCCGTATTTATTCCGGCTGTGTGCTGACAACATAGTAAGGAGATGTGTACCGGAAGTGGAAATGACAAGCATCTTGCAAGCTTGTCATTCGTCCCCAGTTGGAGGGCATCATGCGGGTAATCGAACTGCCCGAAAAATCTTACAGTGTGGTTATTATTGGCCAACAATTCAGAAAGATTCATATGAATTTGCCAAATTCTGCGATCAATGCCAATGAAGAGAAGCAATCTCTCATCGACAAGAGTTGCCAATGTCCATTATCTTGGAGGTTGAGTTGTCCGACGTATGGGGGATAGATTTCATGGGCCCTTTTGACAGTTCTTATCGGAACCGTTACATCTTGGTAGCGGTGGATTATGTTTCAAAGTGGGTAGAGGCGGTTGCTTTGGCCGATAACGAAGGGAAGAGTGTGGTGGCTTTTCTAAAAAGAAACATCTTTGCTCGGTTTGGCACCCTCGCACAATCATAAGTGATGGAGGGTCACATTTTTGCAATAAGGTGTTCCGGGCTGCTCTAGCAAAATATGGGGTGAAGCAACACAAAGTAGCGACACCTTATCACCCCCAAACAAGTGGGCAAGTCGAAGTGTCAAACCGTGAAATTAAAGAGATATTGGCAAAGTCTGTGAATGTGAACCAGCGAGATTGGGCAAGAAAGCTGGATGATGCACTTTGGGCATACCGAACAGCGTTTAAAACGCCAATAGGTATGTCTCCTTACCAATTTGTTTTTGTTAAAGCTTGTCACTTGCCCGTGGAACTTGAGCACAAAGCCCTTTGGGCGCTCAAAAAGTTAAATCTCAGTTGGAAAGATGCATCGGAACTAAGGTTGGAACAATTGAATGAGATGGATGAGTTCCGACTGCGAGCATATGAGAGATCCGCTCTCTACAAGGAACGAATGAAGCTATACCATGATAGAAGAATTGAGAAAAGGGAGTTCAAAGTTGGGGACTTGGTATTGTTGTTCAACTCTAGGTTCAAATTATTTCCTGGAAAACTCAAATCCAAATGGTCCGGGCCATTCAAAGTACACCAAGTATTTCCATCCGGCGTGGTTGAACTCAAAAATACGGATGGTGAGTTGTTCAAAGCCAATGGGCAAAGGGTGAAGCAATATCTGGGCCTCTCGGAGGAGGTAAATATTCTGTCTCTGGTGTATCTTGATGAAGTCTGAGTAATCAAGATACCCGCGTCATGCCGCGACGTTAAATCAGGTGTTGTATGGGAGGCAACCCATGAATTGTTGTTGTACCTTGATCTTAGGAAAATTTGTTTTGTTAGAATTGGTTAATTGGTGCGTTGAGTGTGCAGGTACAAAAATATGGAAATAACAGTGTGTTCTGTCTACGGGTGACGGGTCCTTTTGGTGGGTCGTCAACTGAGTGACGGACCACCACACAAACCGTCATAATTGAGCAAATGATTATCTCCACTGTTTGGTGGTAACGGTGAGAGTGACGGACCGTCACAGCTTTGGTGGACCATCATTCCAGGCCGTCACCAAGGCACTCAAAAAGGGGGGTCACTGTTTATGCAAGACGCACCAAGTGACGGGCCGCCAGGTGGTTGACAGACCGTCACAAGGGTCACCACATCAGGTAAGTATTTTTTTCTTTTAAAGTTGGTACCGCCCCGACCCAAAACCAACCCGACCCGCTACGCACCTAAACCCGTTTAAATATATTGAAACGGTTCCCTCACTTTCCTTCATCTTACTTCATCTTCTTCATCTTCCCACTCCTATTCTATTCTCAAACTCCAACCCTCCATTAAAATCAAAATCCTCTCTTCCCCAAGCAAATCCCACATCCCCATCGTCCCTTTTTCACTAGTCGTCCAAAACGCAAGAACCAATAATTTCCCGTCGAAGAATAGTGTTGTCCATCGGTTCGTGTAAATCAAAAAGGAATAGAAGTTTTCTTCTCACTAACAAATCCAAGGTATGATTCTAAACTCTTCTTCGTTTGAATTATTGATTAGTATTATGACGGAATAAAAGGAGGAAATCATTGGTTTTGTATATTTGTGAAATTGTGATGATGTGAATGTTGTTGGGTATGGGTGTTGTTGTTGTTTGAAATTGTAAATTTGACATGGGTGAAGTCTTGAGTAACCCATGGGATTAAATAGATGATGGGTGGTGACTTTGTGAAACCAAATCCCACAAAGAATGGGAAAACCACTAATAGAACACAAAGTGTTCGAGGAAATGCCTCAAAGAGAGTAAAACATCCACGGTTGACGCTGTCTTAGTCTGACGGTTGGCATGACGGCCCGTCACACATGCGACAAACCGTCAGTTAAGCCGTCAGCAATAAACAGTTGCACTGTCTAAGAGTGACGGCCGGTGTGATGGTCCGTCACCCCTGTGACTGACCGTCACCCAAACCGTCACTCCGAGACAATGGCGTTTGCTTGGTGTTTTCCTATTCTCATGTGTTTGAACTTGTTTCCGTGCAGGTACATGGCTCCCAAACAACAACCACCTCGCGGTCAAGCTCAAAAGAGGAAAGAAAGAGCCGCTACCACTCGGACCCTAGTAGCTGAATCGGGTAGCGAAGAAGAAGCAGTTGAAGCCCCGGCCTACCAGACTAGGCTATCCAAACGAAGAAACACCCAAGTCTCCCAGTCTGAAGAGGAGAGTGGGTCATCTAGCAGTAGGTCAGGGAGTGATAGTGGATTTGAAGAAAGTGGTATCTCCAGCTCCAGTCCGGAAGATGTAAGTGGTACTGAAGCCACCAAAAATGCAGAGAGGGCACCCATGGATAGAGAATCGATCCGGTGGGCACTTGAGGGTGCCCGAAAGCACTATCTTGACGGTCTTACCAAAACAAAGTCGAGGAGCCACAAAAGACCGATAGATGAAGAAGTGCAAATTATTACCACGGATCTGCCAGAATACCCAGTTCTTCAGACACAGTTTCAGAGGTACCAGCTTGAGTGGATGAGCTCACCTCCGGGATTCTATTATCCAGAACTAGTCCAGGAATTCTATGCCAACCATTTGGCACTGTTGGAGAGCAAATGTGAGAAAGGAAAAGGGGTTAAATCAGCACCAAGGCAGGACAGGGTTTCGGTTCGGGGTAAACAAGTAAACATCTCCCGAGAGATGATTAACAGAGTCCTCTTCAGCCCTGAATACATTCCTCCACCTGATATGTCGGAGTTTCATGACAAGATTGCCAACATATACTCGCAGAGACCATGGTTAGCACGGACATTGACTGATGGCTCACCAACTTGGTTAACTCAGAGGGGACGGATATCAAAGCAATCACTAAGCTTCGTAGCAAAGTTCTGGTGGGCTGTTGTGCGGTACAGGCTCTTTCCTACAGGTGGAGATGCTAATCTGGATGAGGGAAGAGCCATCCTTGTGGCAAGTTTGTTAGCTGGGTACGTCATCAATTTCAGAATGATAATTGCAGACGAAATGCGGACCAGGGCCATGAAAACTACTTCTTCTTTGCCGTTCCTGTGTCTGGTTACTGATTTATGCAGGCGTGCGGAGGTACCGATATTGGATGGTATTGATGATCAAGTGGCAGCATCATCCAAGCAAAATATTGACAAATCAAAGGATGACACTAAGTTTGACATGAGGATTCATAATCCTCAGATTTTTGAGGAACCAACCACAACCACCTCCGAGACGACCAACACTCCATCAGGCACAGAGATGCCACTTGCGGTGTTTGATCCGAAGACTTCACAAACAACTAGAGTTACTGCCGAAAGCTCTAGCACTGCAGCAAGGCCTCCTCTACCACCGGAATATCACATGAATCCCTGAAATTTGCTAAAATGGTGCAAAAGCAGAAACAGATGGATAAATAAATTGCCGCTTGGACGGACTTGTTCAAGCCTACCATTGATGAAGCAATACGGAAGGCTCTGAAGCCATTTGAGGGGGTGCGTGAAAGGGTCGATGCTATGGAAACCCGGATGGAGGCAAGGCTAAATGAAATGAGAATCCCAGACTTGGCAAGATTTGATGTGGAACTGAAGAAGGTAAAGGATGAAATCACCGCCCTCAAATAAGAAAAAGTGCCTTATGATGAGACTTCGGATTTCATGGACTTGGAAGAAGAAACCATGATAGTGGATTTGATGGGTCGGCCACTGAGAATTAATGAACCCCAAGCAGGTGAAAGTGGGGTAAAGAAGTCAAAAAAGAGAAAGCACAGAAAGAAATCAGCCGAGGAGGACGAGTTAGAGGTTGCAACGCAGCAGTCGGTGGTAGACGAGCAGCTGCGATAGGAAAGAGTGCGTGCCCAAGCAGGTGGGGCATCATCCAGTGCAGTACCGGAGTCTGGAGAGACTCCAGATATTGATGAGCTGAGTATGCCGGCCGAAACCGGCGTCACTGTTCCACATCCCGAAGCCTAGGCTTCATAGGTACCCCTATTCCTTTGTTCTGTATATCTGCTTCGATGAGCATTGAGGACAATGCTAGAGTCATTTGTTGGGGGTAGGGGTATTACCACCGAAGGTTTTTATTGTCGTGTTTCTTTTCCTTCGGTGTGCTATCTAGTAGAACCGGCATGTTTAGGTTGTTTTTGCTTTTATTATTGGGTGATGTTGTAGCAAGCATGGCTGTGAATGGTTAAAATAAAAAGGAGCCCCCTCCGAAAAAGTTGTTTTTTTGTACTTGTGTGTGGAAAATTAACTGTTATGGATCCTTGAGTGTCTTTGTATCCATGTGATCTTGTTTAAGCTGAACTGTTGTTTCAATGATTGGTAGTGGTATGGTTTCCTGATGCGAAGTGTGTGTGAGCTTTTTGTTGAAATTCTTACTCTGTGCATGCATCTAGAACTTGCCCGGTCTATGTTGTTGAAGTTGGAAGCTAGTTGCTTAGGAAAGGATCACAGGCCCTTTTTTCTTGTAGTCCACTTATCCCAAAAGACCGCCCATGTGTAAATAATCCCTTTGACCCCTGTTTGAGCCTTGATTGACCCCGTTCTTTCTATACCCCATCACCGTCCCTTTTTAATCTTAGAATCCCAATTTTGGCCCCAGTCCCCCTTTGGACATCGTGCACCTCAACTCAGGCAATCAGCCTAAGTTGAGGGTGGCTACTGTAGCGGGAAAGTTATAAGAAGAAAAATAGGAGGGAAAAGATTGGTGCTGGATAAAATGGAAAAGTGCGGGTGCGTGCCTAGAAAAAGAAAGAAAAAAGAAAGAAAAAGAAAGAAAAAGAAATGAAAAAGGAATTTTCAAAATGAAAATGCCGTATCCATAGCTAGAAAGAAGGGAATAAAAGGCGAATTAAGTTGGATGAAGATAGTTTATTGAAAATAGTGTGTCAGCGATTCCAAGGAGGGCTTAGTCACTAATCCCTAAATGTACCCTACCTACACCCGAAGCCTCATTACAAGCCTTAACAAGTCCTGTAGTGATCCTGAGCGACTTTCTGAACAATGGAAATAGAATAGTAAGGGCAAGCCTATGGCATCGCATATGCATTGTTTGAAATCATTTGTGAGCGTGAGCGTCTTACTTAGTTCCGAAACTCTGTGTGTGGGACTTCCTTGTAGTGAGGGCATCGGGATTTCAATATTACTTTCTGATCGTTGGGATAGCGAGTCATGTATATGTAGAATGTTCGGTCACATCGGAATGACACCCTTGGATCCTGACGAGTTAGCTTTTCAGAACACGTTTGTAGTATCGGGGGAGCTTGGTTTGAATTGCTTGAATCATTGATTAGCCATGGTTGCTAGAAACATGTTTTATAGAGTCGTATTTGAGTCATCAGTTTTGTTTTTGTTGTCATGTTGCTTGAA
Organism: Jaltomata sinuosa; assembly: GCA_003996215.1. Lineage (NCBI taxonomy): Eukaryota > Viridiplantae > Streptophyta > Magnoliopsida > Solanales > Solanaceae > Jaltomata > Jaltomata sinuosa. The sequence continues at coordinate 581,663 of QJPP01002257.1, forward strand.
GACAAGCGAACGTTTTAAGTTGAGGGTGTTGATGTGCCGGTATTCTACGGCACATTTGACGCCTTTAACTAAGAATACTCGCAAGTTTTTAAGCAAACTTTGTGGTTTTTGATGTTTTTATGTTGTATTTGCAGGAAATGGAGACAAGGATAGAAAGGGAGTGAAGAATACTCAAGCTAAGTAACACTGGTTAGGCATGACGGAGGGCCTGACTGCCCGTCACACAGGTGACTGACCGTCAGGGGAGCCACCAAGCCTAGCAGCAGCTAGAGGAGGCACTGGATATGGGTGACGGTTGGCTTGACGGGCCGTCACACCTGTGACTGACCGTCAGCCAAGCCGTCAGGATGAGACAGCCAGGCACTGAATCACTGGATAGTGGCGACAGTTTAAGTGACGGTCCGTCAACAGGCTGACGAACCATCAAGGAAGCCATCAAGTTAGAGCTAATGGAGATCATGCACTGGATAGTGGCGACGGTTGGAGTGACGGCCAGTCACATGCATGACGGTCCGTCAGACGACCCGTCAAGGCGAAGCGGGATTCCGAAATTTCTATTTTTGGACTTTATTTCCTAGACTGCTATAAATACCCAGTGTTAGGGTTATTTTAATTATTCATTAACTAATATTTTGTGAGAGGTTTTGGACGAGTTTGGGAGGAGAAAACACGACACAAACACGTTTTCTTCTTCTTCTTCGATTGTTCTTGGGATTTTGGCTTATTGTTCTTGGAAAGCTTTAAGCTTGTGTTCATCTATTTTGTAAGAACCTTTTCTTATTATTATGAATACTATTACTTCATTCTTTCATTTTGCAAGCATGAGTGGCTAAAACTCCCACAACTAGGGTTGTGGGAGCCATGGCAAAAGTAGCAATATAGATTCCGGGTAGCATTGGGTTCAATTTATACGTTGTCACGTTGTTAATCATTCGTTATTAACGTTTTTTTAGTGGTTGCAAACATTAGGACATGCCTGGGTTTAATCTGCTTGAACAAAGAGATTAAAACTGGGAAATTTGATTAACTACGAGGATTCGAGACTACCAACTCTCGTCTTATGATTAATGTTGTAACTAGATTAATCTACTTGATGTTTAGGATTGAAATAAGAAATTTCACCTTTTCAAGTTCGAGAGAATTGAAAAGGAAATTCGTCTATTTGGTTGAAAAACGTTTAGATGATATCATTAATTCAATCACATCGTGATATACATATAGAAAGAACCCGGTTAAGCTTTGAGTCGAAATTGGTACGACGCCATGGTGAACACTTCCCTAGTTCATTCTCGCATTGATTATAAAATCTTGAAAATTTGTTGCTTGTTAGTTAACTTTTGTGAATTTGCCATTTAAACCCCTCCCCCCCTCCCAAATTACCGGAAACTATCGATTACTAGTCAACTAAATTACTAACGACTTAATTTACACTTTATTCCCTGTGGGATCGACCCCAACCTTGGTTGGGTTCTATATTTAACGACGACCGCTTGCGCTTCTTAATTGAAGTGTAATTTGGGCGTATCACAAGTCAAACATGGACAAATAAAGATGGACGGAGGGAGGAAGTACAATTTTTCTTATATTCATATAATGAAAAAATATATCTCAAATTGTTGATCAAAATTCATCATATCATTTGACTCTCAAAAAAAGATTGCGATAAATATTTTGGAACGAAGGGAGTAACTGTAGTAGAGAGTGTTGCTTAGTAAAAATTTGGAAATATCTTATCAAAATTTGGAATTTACTATTTATCTGAGCTCTCAAGTAACTTAAAACGAAAGTATAGTACTACCCAAATAATTCATGTTAGGAAGAAAATGACAAAAAATTACATTTGAACTAGTCAAACATGCAGCACTAGCAATAATATAATAATAAGAAAGATATCATAAACTGATGTGATATCAAATCTCGATCCATTTCTTGAAGTGAATGTTGTAGCAGATGAAAAATCCAAAAAAAATAAAAAAATTATTGTCATGGATATTGGAGTAACAAGAGACAAAATAATAATCGGCGTCATGGTAATTATTATAGATAGGAGAATAGTAAATGTTCTAAAAAATAACCCTTCAAAAGATGCGGACAATAATATTTCTCATTAACGTGGTATGCAAGGCCATTGGGCACGTGTCTGTCCTAACATTTTATCAAGCTTTATCAAGCGTCCATAAACAATTTTTTTAAAAAAAAACTGACCACTAGTACCATTACTTATTCTTACTTTAATGGTGGAAATATAGACAATGAACAAAATCCATATTATAATCACTCCTGCCAATAGTCCATTTTTCAAAATTAAAGTCACAACTAATATTAAATCATACAAAAAAAAGAAAAAAATACATACATGCCCCATATGAGTAAACTATTTACATCTAAATACCCCCTTACATAAAATACCTCCCTAAATAATTATACAAATACCCCCAACCGAGAAACCTGTCATGATAAAAAGGCACGCGACTTGCCTTCACCAATTCAAATCAGGAAAACTTTGCTCCACTCTGAAATTCGCTTTCTTCCCCAATTCTCCTCCTTCTCCACTTCAAAGAAACCCTAGATTTCACACAATTCTCCAAGTATGGATCAAATCACCATTATAGTCCAGCATAATGGCAGCTGGAATGCAGAGCAACAATACGTCAATTATGGCGTTGATGCCATAGTAGTTGAATCTACTATCAATTTCGCAAATTTAGTCACACAAATCTCAACTCAACTCAAAACTGATGCTACTATGAGTAACATCGAGAATAACTATGCACCAGCACATGGATTTTCACCATTGAAGATATTCAACGACATGGATGCGAAGGTCTATATTGAATTGAAGAAGAAGAATTCTGAAATCACTTCTTATCCATTAGTTATCTCTTACAATCACACACCAATCGAAATAAACACACGAATGCTTGATTGCCCAGAGACATCTGCAAAAAATACACAACTACTCACTTTTTCAGAAACAGACACCTCCTATCACACTGATACCGATAGACTTGTCCGTGAGAAGTTGCATTGGAGAAACATCATTGCAGACATATCCAAACAAGCAATAGAAATTTATCAAATATACACTAACAAACGCACATTATCACAAGCTGTACAATAACATTCAGTCCAGGAAGGTTTTCAATATCGAATTCAGAAATCATGCAAAAACAGGCATGATGCCTATATAGCATATCGTATACTTAAATAGTAGCATGAAGAGAATACAAGTTACTCAGGGATACATTGCTCATTTATAGCATGATACCATCACAGTATATGTTTATACTCTAACGGTATCATGAATATATAATCACATTCACCTTTTACTGTCTTCATATTAATAAATGTTGATAAAATTTTAAATCACGCACACTACTAAAAAATAGTTGATTATTCCTCAGTGATACCATTAAAGTATATCTGTATATCAGCATGCTTATAGTTGAGGAGTCTGGTAAGTCCGTCAAGGACTCTAGTCTAAGTCCTCAATGATGCTATCACAGTAAATGATATACTAGAATGGTATTATTGAGCAATAACCACGCATTCATGGGGAAAACCTCAAATGCTGCATGATATCATGATTGTATCTGCATACTTTGATGTTATCACAAAGGTCTTCAAAAGTGGATACATGGAACACTGCTAAATTCTTAGTGATATCATCAAAGTTTATTCATATACTGGCATGGTATCACTAAGAATCAAATAATTAATTCACAAATAATTTTCTCAATAATGCATGATACCAGTATAATATATCCATATACTGTGGTGGAATCACTGAGGAAACACAGAAATTCATGTGGGAACTCTCAAAGTGCTGAGTGATACCACCACAATATCCATATACTGTGGTGGAATCACTGAGGAAACTCAAAAATTCATGGGGAAACTCTCAAAGTGCTGGGTGATACCACCATAGTATCCATATACTGTGGTGACATCACTGAGGAAATTCAAAAATTCATGGAAAATATCTCAAAGTGCTGAGTGATACCACCACAGTATCCATATACTGTTGCGGTATCATTAAGGAAACCCAGGAACTCATAGAAAAAATCTCAAGGTGTTGAGTACTACCATCACAGTATCCATACACTGTGGTGGTATAATTGAGGAACAACAAAAAATTCATCGGAAAAAATCTCAATTGTATGCAGGTATACTGTTATTTGTCTACAAGAGACATGTCGTTGGATTCTTAAAGCAAGAAGCATACGGAAATCAAAATTTTTTGGAGTGACACATTTCAATGATGTTCACACCTGCCCAGAGCATGAAAGATCTTGTGGAGAGAGACATGCCATCACACTATTTGTTAGTCGTATTATACAAGAGAAGCTTAATGATCCAAGAACAGTATACACACCAACAGATATACAAAGAGATTTCAAGATAGCACATGGTGTCAACTTGACCTATATGCAAGCATGGCGAGCAAAGGAAAGAGCAATTAAACTGCTGAGAGGCAACCCAAAAGATTCATATGCACAAATACCCACATACCTATACATGTTGGAATACTCAAATCCAGGAACAATTACAAGGCTAGACACTGAAGAAGATGGCTCTTTCTTGTATATTTTCATAACATTAATGCAGCAATCCAAGGGTGGCAGTATTGCAAATCTACATTAGTGGTGGATGGTACCTTTTTAAAAGCAACATACAGAGGCACAATGCTCACAGCTACCACACAATATGCACAAGGTAACACCTAATACATTCACTAGTTTACTCATTTGACACTCTATGATACTCGCAGAGTATATGTATTCCATGGCAATATCATGATATAATCTCTTAATTGTTTTTCCCTGCAATTTTTTTTTCCATTTATTTTGATCTTCTTTCTAATATTATCACACTTCTTCACATAGGACACATTATACCCATTGCGTATGATATTGTTGATTCGAAAAATGATGCATCTTGGATATGGTTTTTTGAACGTTTGAAAGAAATATATCCACAAAGGGATGGGATGTGCATAGTCTCAGATAGACATGACAGTATAGCTAAAGCAGTTGCAACTGTGTATCCAAAAGTTCCTCACTGTGTTTGTATGTTTCATCCGTGGAACAACGTCAAGGGTAAATTCAAAAAGAGTACTAAAGATATCAAAGACGTCTACTACGCATTATCAAGAGCATACACTGTCGAGGAATTCAATACCCTTATGAAAGAATTAGATGCTATTGATCATAGGGTAAGACCTTACTTGCAAGATGTCGGATATCACAAATGGGTCCGATCTCATTACACAGCAAACCGAACAACATCAATGACCTCAAATATTGTAGAATCAGTAAACGCAACAAGCAAGTACGCAAGAGAGCTTCCAGTTGTTGATTTGCTTGATTTTATGACAAACTTGGTACAGAAATGGAATTATACAAATGGTACTGCTGCCAAATTTGAAAATACAAAATTAACCAACAAGTATGAATCCTTATTGAGTGATGCACACAAAGAATCACAAATGATGTTGGTAAGACACTTTACAAATTGTATGTATACTTCAAAATTTCTTTATTGCTACAGTTTTAGTCAACTACTGATTTGTATTACTGCATATACACAAATACAGGTCACCCCTTCTACTCGATTTGTGCATTTAATAAGGGATGGTCAGATGAAATACACCGCGTGCTTACATGAGAAGACATGCACATGTCGAAAGTTTCAAGTAGACGAATTTCCATGTACACATGCAATGGCAGTTTTGACAAAATTTCACCTCGAGAAATACACATATTGCTCCCCCTACTACACCAGGGATTTCTTAAAAAAAATATATGAGACGCCAGTACATCCACTACCGGACAAGACCATGTGCCCAATTCCTTATCATGTATCCTCACAAAAGGTGCTTCCACCAAATGCCAAAATTCCACCAGGAAGACCTAAAAAAGGGGGAAAAGGAGGATTTGAACCATACTTTGCTGGAACCAAAATAACATGCAAGCGATGTGGAGGTCAAGGACACAACCGAAGAACTTGTAAAAGAGTTCCAAAGAAAAACTAATGTACTACTCAGTTTCTTCTTCTTAAACATTACCAAGGCATTGTTATATACTTCTGATATTTTCAGCATGTTCTAATTCAAACACAAGTTTTATATTGTTCATATAACATGTTTGTGTTGTCATTTTTGTATAGTGCTTAAATTTTTCATTAAGGGTTCCTTCACATTCATTCACAAACTACTCATTTCTCAATGATACCATAACAATATATTCATATACTTCTGTGGTATCCTTAAGGGTTCCTTCACATTCACTTACAAAACTACTCATTCCTCAATGATACCACTGCAGTATATGAATATACTGGTGTGGTATCATTAAGGTTTCCTACAGTCTTTCTGTCAAGACCCGAGACTAGACCCCGGACATAACAGGCAATCCCGAACAAGGAGGCTTGAGTTAACCCCTTAGCATACATTAACAAGCACATTCAATAAATAAAGAATTTGCAGAAAAAGGACCCATTTAAGAACATCATTTGAAGTATAGTAAAAAATTAACCAAGTGTTGGGAATAAAATGTTTAAACAACATCTACATAGGTACACGAAGCCTCTAACATAAGAATAAAATATCAATGCCAGGACATGACCCCGACAATACCATAACTGAAAATCAGAGTAAAATAAAGATGCAATCGCCTTCCGAATGAATGGAGGGCTCACCACTTGCTTATCAAAATCCCGAAGATCCTAGTGCTGCATAGAACCACGAGGAAAGGTCTCAGAACCTACATCATGAAAAGATGCAACATCTGAGGATGGTCAGTATGGCGAGTACTAGCATGCAACCCAGGGGAAGGGATATCACAGTTTATAAAGCAAGTCATAAAATATAATACATATCATAAACATAAAAGATGGGGCAGTTTCCAAATCACCAACATGACATTTACATGAATACATTACTTCTGGACTAGATGGTATAACCGACATTTACTTCACCACAGGCTATGTGGGTCCGATCACAACTTGACCGGCAGAGCCTCCAATTCAAGTTTGCCGCAAGGATTCGGAGAGTCATAATATAATCACCTCATAACTACATAAAAATGACAAGTCAAGTATACAGTAAAGAGCCCCATTCGACTCAGAGGGAAGAGCCCCATTTGACTCATACCTGTGTCGGCAAAACACGATTTCAGGTGTTGAGCCCCGTTCAACTCACACCTTCTCGGTTAACCATCTAATCCTCTTAAGCCCATATTTTAACAATTCAAACATTTAACAAAATCAGTCATTTTGGGACTCTTAACATTCTTAAGGCACACGTGGGTTGGTATCGTCATACCAAGACTTGCAAGTTACACTTACCATCTTATGCCTTCATCATTTACACATCAATAGTCCCGTATTTAAGGATCTTAAACTCATTTAACACATAGGTCCCTCAAAGTTAAAATCTTATTAATTATCAAGTAATCATTTCAAAGACCGAGGGATTTAAGAAGATCTTTTTTCCTTCCTTCAAAAACCCATATTTAGATACTACAATCAACTTTCGAAGGAAACATACAAAGAGCTTCAAATCTGCCCCAATTTCAATAATTCATAAAGAAGGTTATGCTTCATACCATAGCTTTAAAATAACAATTAGATACGGATAATTTTATAGAAAAACATTTAGAAGTTTCAAGCAAACTCTTCCTTTCGAAACCCTCCAACCATTTTTATACAATACAAATATAGATGTCGTAGTAAGTAGTAGAAAATACAATCCTTATGAGTATAGTTGAAAGGGGATCGTTCAACATACCTTTTGACGGAGAAAGCTTACGAAACGCTTGAGTTTTGCTTTAGAACCTTGAACCCTAGGCACCTTTTGCTTCAATAACTTTGAGGAGAGAAGTAACGCTCTTCCTTGATTTTTGTCCGTGCCTTAGGAGGTTTAGGAATATTTAGAATGAGTGGGGGATGAATATTGGATGAGAAAAGGACCAAAATACCCTCAATAGCTTAAGAAGAGGCAATTTCCGTAGTAATACCCTAGGGGTCCTATTTATAGGCAATTTCAATTAAAATCCAGATTAGTTTAGGAAGGAAAACGCGTCAGAAAATGGTCGCCAAAATGGTCCGTTTTGGATATAAACGGACCATTTTCAAAGGCATTTTAACTTATGGAAATTTTGAGTTTCTGTCTCCAGAAATGGTTGGGAAAACGGACCATTTTCTCTTCCGTTTTAACTCCTAAAATTCGATGGTTTTCTGGACAGACAGATATCTTCTCGGTAAACTGATCATAACCTTTTACTCTGGACTCGGATTAATGCATGGTTGGCGCCGTTGGAAAGAAGACTCGAAGACCTTTAATTTGGTGGGTCATGGGCTACATAAATCTTTATATTCTAGGAGTCATGATGGTTTGAAGATGACCCAAGTTAGAAAGTTATATGAAAACTTAGTCGGTAGAAAAGCTTTTAACTTAACTTGTGCTAGAGGTTTCTTAAGACCTTGATTCACGCCCAACACTCTTCCCACACATAGTGTTTGACCATAACACCTAGTTATAAGGGAATCTTTACGAGTTCAGGTCTAATTACTCGCGAAAAATGATTGGAATCCTAGCTCGAAAGTTTGGGGTGTTACATTATCTCCCCCTTGGGATCATTCGTCCCCGAATGATGGGTAGGGGCTTATTGAAGCCATAAAATAAAGGCAATAAATTCACATCAAGAATTCTCTTTTAAACAAATATGGAAAGACCTCAAGAGGCACTCTATGACAACATCAATCAAAATGTGAGAGTAGGAATCGTGAGACATATGAGACTTGGCATAGACATAATCTAGGGCATAAGTTTTATGGAACATGATCATACTAATGTATGACATGAAATTTTGAAAATCATAAGCATGAATTGAGATTGACACATGACATGAAATAAGGTTTTGGACGTATGAATAGAAGTGTCCTCACCTTAAATGGTATGGATAATAGCCCTTAGATTTAGCAACACCTTTTTACTATATAACCTCCTCCGAATACTACACATCACCCCTTGCGACTTGAAGTCTTCACATTGGCACATATAGCTACTAAAGTCTGCATCTAACATCTTTCTCTCACCCCGTTCAAGCCTAAATTGAAGTCATAAAGTGCTACATCTAATGTGATCCTACTAGTCTGAATTTTGAGATTTTATATGCCATACCCCTATATGATCCTTCTACACTAAACGTGATCAACCTTTAGGTTTATTCTAAACACGCCAGAGTCTCTTTTTACATCTAGATTTATCCTCCAAGAATAATACTTCTCCTTATCACCTCAATCAATCAAGCTCAAGATTTTAACAAGAAGTCACTTGCCACAAGAAGCAATTGCCCACAAGTATCCAACATCACATTCAAGCCTATTACTATATTCTCTTCCCGGCTCATATATAGCTAAACTATCAAAGAATTTTCTCAAGCATCCCCACAATCAACAATTCTCGAACTCTTACAAGGAGACACATCATATACTCTCATCTTACTATTACACATAACAAATCCTCATCTCACATCTCATTCATACTTAAAAACTTAGGTGACATAACCACACTGCAACAACCAGGAAAAAGGGAACACCTACTACTTTCCATCTAGTCCACTACTTAGCTTCCTCTACTGATAGTTGCCACGACGTAAGATGGATGTTACTGAAGGACTAGATTGAGAGCATGAACTGCAAATATAGGCCTAACTCTTGACCATAAATATGGAGTATGAAATGAACATTTTTAACAAGAGCATGGGCATTTGAGATACATAGAGGTTGTTCAATATTGACTTATACTTAGCGTGACCTTGTCACTCAAGATGAGATCTGGGAAATCTGGTGTAATGGGCGTGGGTGCTTCATATATATTGAGCGCACAAGGTGCAAACTGAGGGTGTTCTTAGCATAGACATGCCATAACCATCTATAACCATCAAGGGTGGACGTACACATGGCTTAGAGAAAGGAAATCAAGAGCATGAATCTTTCCGGAAGTCTGATATGAGTATGTACATGATGTAGCATGATTTGAATAGCCATTTTGGACATATCATGAAGCTTGAGGTTCATAGGCTGAGTATAACATGAGTTATGGGTTCATGGATCATGAGCATCATATCATAGACCTTGGATCCCTAGAACCTTAGAGGAAGATTTATACCACTGAGAGACGTTATTGCTTCCATGTCAAAGGACAGAGCATTGACAAGAGACTCATATAGAAAATTTGGCCCTCAAACATAGGCATGATTCAAAGGCATAAGACATGGGTAGAGTGCCCTCTTAAGCTGAAGTATAAGAAATATCCTAGAATAAGAATGGATCATCGTGGCACGCATCATAACTCTCTTCTGCAACTAATCACCACTAGAAACTCAATACTTCCTTTGGTTCAACACCTCATCATCTCCCCCTTAGCGCAAAGGTCACTATTCTAGACTGCAGGCCTATCCTGTAAGAAGATATATAAATACAATACTCGTCACTGCGGGGTATCACTACACACATGAACGCTAATCTCACCCAGACATTATATTTGGAAAAAATACCAAATCCTTTCTAGGACATTACCTCTAGAGATTCTATTCTTAACTTGCGCTAACCTCTATAGCCAAAGAATTAACACTTAGTTCCCTTGGGCACACACATCCATGGTCTCTAACACTTGAAAAATCTAATTTCCACTCCTTAATTTGCTAGAATTATCCAATCTATCCACTCAATTCAATGATATTTTAAAATTATACTAAGAGATTCAACAATGACCCCTTTAGATCTATAACTCCCTTAATTCAAATCCAATGAATACCAATATTAACTACTAAGCCTTCTCCATATGAAGCAACTCAAGAACACTAATCGGGAACACCTAGCAGTACTCTCAACAACATAAAACCCCATCTAACATCATATTACCTCCGGTACAATTCATTCTTATACACTTAGGGCTCTTATTCCTCTAATGACTTAGCCACAATTCATTACTTCGACACTAGTTCTCATGTATATATCATGCTTACACACTCAAACCTACCTTAGGTTATCAACCTAAGCCCTCTCTCACACACCATGTCAAGCCTATTAGATCAGTCTTATAAAAGTTATATTTTTATCTACAACTATCATTCTTTCTACCTCGGCGACCATCCACAACTCAAACTTAGTGTCTAGCACTAGGTAAGGTTAACATCAAAACTTAGCATGCTATTCCGGCTTACAGCTACCAAATAGAAATCAAGGAACACTAATGCACCAAAATTATGACAAAGTATTGATCTTAATTCCTTCTTTCACATAATTTATGGCTTACAAGCACAACCTCCTTCACCACATTGCTACTGCACCTTAACATTCATGACACATCTTTTCACCTACTATAGTGGCTTACAACTACTAGTTAAATTCTAGTTAGTGTCTACTAAAACCACATGATAAGGATAGTCAATCTTAATCTTACAATATAACCCATTACATCCCATTAGCATGCTATTCTTCCTCACATCACATCTACTTATCCATACATACATTTAAACTACCTTCATAGTTCTATAAACATCTTTAAGTCTCCCTAAGACCCCAAAACGGAGTCTAAATTCAAAAATTTGTAACCAGTCCATCTTTACTTCCACAACCTATAATTGGTCTACACTACTACAATAACAAGCCACTATAGGCTCCCTCCCTATTTCAAATAGTTAAAAAGAACATCTTAACTAACCACTCCATTTCTACCAAATTCCATAAAATCTGCTAATCTTGCTAAACTGAAACCCACACCATACGGGCATACCACCTCTATCACTTAATTAGTGGGTACAACACTCTAGCTACATTTTTTTGATCTCTTACAACACGCACTCTGTGGCTCTTAAACTCATGACTCCATATTTCTCTGGCCTTGGGATCATCTCACTACTCATCTCATCACACCCTAGTTTATACTTTCTCTCAGGTGAAAATACTATCCCAACACTCGTATACATACCCTTTTCCCCCTTGAGCGCGATAGCTGCAACAAAGTTTTCAAAAGGGTTTGAAAACACGTTTCACCTTGGCTCAAAAGCATGATTCAAGAAAAATAGGGGTTTATACTTAGAATCAATAGACGTTGATGCACTAATGGACTCCTCTCAAGTCCTTGTGCAGTTTCATAACCTTTTGGATGACTCAACCAGATAGGATTACATCATAAGGAGTCTAAGCTTTGTACTTCTTTCACCTCGAAAATAGGGCGTAGCCAGTTGAGTTAGAGCAGAGTAGGAATATGGATAAGTTTCTTATAGAAAGCACTTTCGCACGATCTGGAGTATGAAAGAATGGGAAACATTTCCTAGATGCCCTATAGCCTCTTGATTATAAGTGTGGTGCACAACACACCCATAAGCAAGACTCTACTGGACATGGCTTCGTAGACACCCTGGGACCATGAACCATGCTCTGATACCAAGTTTGTCATGATGCAAGACTAGGCCCCAAACATAACGGGCAACCCAGACCAAGGAGGCCTGAGTTAACCCCTTAGCATACATTAACAAGAACATTAAGAATTTGAGGAAAAAGGACCCATTTAAGAACATCATTTGAAGTATAGTTAAAAATTAACCAAGTGTTGGGAATAAAATATTTAAACAACATCTACATAGGTCCACGAAGCCTCTAGCATAAGGATTAAATATCAATGCCAGGACATGACCCCGACAATACCATAACTAAAAATCAGAGTAAAATAAAGATGCAATCGCCTTCCAAAAGAATGGAGGGCTCACCACTTGCTTATCAACATCCCGAAGATCATAGTGCTGCACAGAACCACGAGGAAAGATCTCTGAACCTGCATCATGAAAAGATGCATCATCCGAGGACAGTCAGTACGGCGAGTACTGACATGCAACCCAGGGGAAGGGATATCACAGTTTATAAAGCAAGTCATAAAATATAATACATATCATAAACATAAAAGATGGGGCAGTTTCCAAATCACCAACATGACATTTACATGAATACATTACTTCTGGACTAGATGGTATCACCGATATTTATTTCACCATAGGCTTTGTGGGTCCGATCACAACTCGACTGTAGGAGCCTCCAATCCAAGTTTTCCTACAGTCTGGATTTTAATTGGAATTGCCTATAAATAGACTACAAATAGGACCGTCTTTCATGCACAAAAACACTCAGACTGTAGGAATTATGAGTTCCTATTTGGAGAACTGCTTATTCCTACAGGCTACAAGTGGACCATTTTTGAAGGAACTTATAATTCATTAGGACATCAGTAACACTACTCATTCCTCAATGATACCACTGCAGAATATGGATAGGTGTTATATCATTAAGGTTTCCTACAGTCTTTCATGCACAAAAACACTCAACCCTCAGTGATAGTAGCACATTATATATATAACAGGATTATATAACAGGATAGTATCACTAAGTAATAAGCAGTTCTCCAAGTAGAAACTCATAATTCATCAGGACATCAGTAACACTACTCATTCCTCGATTATACCACAGCAGAATATGGATATACTGGTGTGATATCATTAAGGTTTCCTACAGTCTTTCATGTACAAAAACACTCAGCCCTCAGTGATACTAGCACATTATATATATAACAGGATAGTATCACTGAGTAATAAGCAGTTCTCCAAATAGGAACTTATAATTCCTCAAGGCATCAGTAACACTACTCATTCCTCAATGATACCACTAGAGTATATGGATATACTGGTGTGGTATCATTAAGGTTTCCTACAGTTTTTCATGCACAAAAACACTCAGCCCTCAGTGATACTAGCACATTATATATATAATAGGATAGTATCACTAAGTAATAAGTAGTTCTCCAAATAGGAACTCATAATTCATCAGGACATCAGTAACACTACTCATTCCTCGATGATACCACTGCAGTATATGAATATACTGGTGTGGTATCATTAAGGTTTCCTTCACCCATTTAACACAAATACCAAAATCACAATGAAAACTATTTTTCATTTTCATCACATAAAAACCAAATCAAAAACATATAAGGCTACTATCAGTACACATAGTATGCACCAAATTTAAAACATAAAACTATGCAACACCACTTCAGTATTTAACTACCATTAATACAATCCAAAAAGATTACATTCACATATTTTTTTCAGTACTATAAGTGAACATTCAAAGTCCTAATCATTGCACTTTCTTCGATGACCAGATTTGCCAAACCTTCTAGGATTCTCAGATTCACTGTATTCTCCATCCAAGTACTTTTTTCTACCATAATGCCACAACAATGCACCATACCTTGAGCGTATATCATCAATTTCAAAATCTTCAACATGTACTTTAATATTCTCAATGAAGTACTCAGCAAAGGCAGCAGTAAAAACACCACAATCACTGCATTAAAATAGGACACAAAATAGTTAAAAGATGAACAAAAATAGGGTGAACGAAAAAAATCAAATCATAAATACCTGTTTTCCTGTTCTGGTAAACTCTCAACCATAACAACATCGAGTTCATCTTGTAACCGATGACCCCGATGAAGGCCATCTACCAATTCTATGTCATCACATTTACTGTAGAACTCAATAGTCTCCAAAAACAATGGCAAAAAAATACAATACGGCTTTATCGCACTACGAATAGCTTTCGTATAGTGTGGATCACGTAATAAATCGTACACATAGAAGCACCTCTCATGAATTGACAAGCAACCCAAAATCCAGTGCCACTTACCATACACATGAATAGGGACCAACACATTATCAACCTCAGTCCATGGAGTATTGCAAAATAATCGATATCCATACATATACTCCATGATGTCAGTTGCTTTTGCAATAAGGTTCGCTTGATTTCCCCCCAACTCAATCTTCGTATACAATTTGCTAATAGATTGGCTGGAGAAATTGTCCGTTGTTGTCCCCCTAATTGGCATTTGTTCATACTTTGCTTTCTTTCTCAGATAATAGAAAATAACATCCAAGTGCTATAAAATTTTAAAAAACACCCATTAGGTCTCACTGGTAGCAGGACAATATATAAATATACAATGATACTGTCATAGTATATGATACTATGATAGTATCATCAACATATATTGTCATAGTATCATATCCTACAAGAGTATCATGAATACACTAAGTATACATACATCACTAGATAGAGTTCTGCCAGGATAGCTTAACATGTGAAACCAAGTCTTCGATGAAACTGAAGACACTTCAAACTCATAAGCTGGATCCAGATAGTCATCATCCTTAGAATACACAGCCACACTTTTCCTACAAAAAATACAAAACGCTCATGTTTGTTAATAAAAATGTGAACAAGAAAAAAAGAGAAACAAAAAAATTAAATACATACATTTTTGTGATCATGTCTTTATCGACAAAATTTGAGAACTCCAGTCCAAGTGCATGATCAACACCTAATGTAATACTTAGCATCAGCGGGGATCTCCCTTTAACACGCTTCACTGATACTGAACCCAACTCGCTAAGACCAGATTCGGCAACAAATGGCGACTGTTGTGCTGGACCAGGACGTCTACTCCTGGTCACCCGTTGTACTACATGGGTCTTTTCATCATCACATATCTCCACTACTGTAGTGCCTACTGGAATGAAACACTTGGCAGAATCAGATTCACACACTGTAACCCCTGCTTCTGTTGAAGATTGAGCAACTTCACGATCAATAATAACATTCGTGACTCCAACAGTAAATTCAATGCAACCTGATTAATTTGAGGATCATCAGTAACATCTTCTGAAAGCGGAACAACAATATTTGCATTAAGATCTTCCAAAATCGCATTACTAGTAGGCTTAACAACACATGTTAATTGGTCTGGAACATCTTCTCTAGGTACACCACCATCTTCTACAGTTTGAACATTGAAATATATATTGGCAGCATTTTTTCCAACATCCATAGCAGCTTGGGTGATCGCTGCTATTTCAGACTCACTCATATCAACAAAATAATCATCAGTCAACAACATATCAGTATCCAAATTAAAGTCAGGGGCTTGCTCTTTTGCAGCTGCAGCTGCAGCTACTTTGTTCTTGTAATAATCTTGCGTAATCGCAGATTCACGCATAGAAACAAAAACAAATCCAACTTGAGAATCTTGTTCATTCACACTCATAAACTTAGGAGTTCCCTCACAAATATCCACATCACCTTTCAATGTCTCATCCTTATCACCATCCATGCCAACTTCACAAACTTTAGGAGAGCTATTCGGAACAATATTACATTGAGTTTCTGTACCATCTGTATCATCTTTACCCAATTCAGTAGCAACACCATCTCTAGAATAATCATCCTTCTGTTTTCCCTGTCAAATTTATGTACAAAATGGAAATCGTTACAGTACGTAAACATAATAGTAACCTACGTATCAAAAAATACAAAAATAGTACATGATACCAAAATAGTATATGATGCTGAAATGGTATATTACATACAGTTTTAACATATATGACCTTTTTACCTCTATTTTCTTGGTCAAGTCAACAAAAGCTTCAAAAAGCTCTCCAAATTTTTCATCAACATGTTCTCTAAACTCATTCAACTCTTTTTTTAAGTCACCATAACTAGTTGTTCCATCAGCAGCACTACTTTGTCCAACATCCACCTTTGGTGTCTGTGTGCAAAAAAAGTCATCGCTCAAACACTGACTTTCAGGATGAACAGGGACACTTTCAAACTTTAAACCATCCAATGATAACAAAGCTTTTTCATTATCAGTTGGCAAAATATTAATCACCTACAAAAAAAAAAAAAATTGTAACAAATATGAATTAAGCAAGACGATATAACAAACAAAACTAAAAAATTAGACAGACCTGATCAGATGACAATCGAAGTATTCGCAAACAAATAAAATCATGACCTAACTGTTTGTGTGCTGTCCAATTTAAAATATGGGGCGCTTCAGATCTTTTACACATAGCAAAATAAGATTTCAAACCCGGACAACACTCATAAAACCAAGTCTGTAGAGCTAATGAAAATCCACCTAACCTACAATATGTAGGCTTTGTCTTAAACTTGTGCTTACACGATTCGAACGTCGATGTGAAAACATCAATACCCCATGCATAAGAATTATAATCACCACTCTCAACCAAATCAAAGTATGACATATCAAGAACTTTGGTCTTCAACATCGAAAATAGAAATGTGTTTACAAAGAATAGAATTGCAATCTTCACCGCATTAACATCAGCTTTGAATCTCTGATTACGAAAACAATAATCAAGGTCCGACCATGTCACAGTACGGGCACCATTAAAGTACACTTTCAACAACCGATTGACATCTGATGACAACTTAATGGTTGTAGTACCCGTACAATTTAAACCAGTAATAACAGCAAATTCATCCAATCCAAAACGAAGGTGCGCCCCATTAATCACAAAATGCAAAACTTCTTCCTCATCATCATGCACATGCAGCATCAAGATGTTGTGCACCAAACGTCCTTGCATCAATGGCGTAGGTAAATCTAAGAAGTAACCAAAGCACGTTTGTCTGAACAAAACAATTTGCTTCTTTGATAACTTCGAATGCAAATCACTGATAATAGAGCAATTTGTGTTGCATTCAATTTTTGGTGCGTAATCTACATCCATTTTTGTATAGAAATCCCCTCACTGCAAACACAATAATATACAAAAAATTTAGCAAGACAAAAATCTTATAAAACAAATTAAAATAGCATTAAATTATATGCTACCCATATAGGATACCACTGTGGTATATAGGATATACTATCAGGGTATCACAAAAAAAAAATCAAACAATAAGCAAACCTTACCCTCATAGAGTGTTCATCACCAATATTCTCAGCAGGGGTTTCAGGAATTGTCTCATTTGCTGTTTGAGGAAAAGATTCACAAGCCGGATCAGATGTGTCGTCAACAATCTTTCTTTTTTTACTCAATTTCTCATCACCTGAACAGTACTCTGGCATCTTTTCTTTCCCTTTCCTTTGCACAGTCTCATCAACACTCGGTTCAACATATTTATCGGGCAAATTTTCAACATCCACTTATGTATTTGCAGGATCAGGGTTTGATTCACCTTGATTCGGATTGGGGTTGTCATGAGAAATCGGTTGCGAGTCATCCAAATGCAACGAGTAATCTGGACCTGACACTCCTGACACAATAGACTCTTGTTCACCTACATCATCAACGTCCAAAACACTTAAATCTAAAGGACGATGACCCAACCATCGACTCACTGCTCGACGTTTACGACCCATACAAAAAAATGCAAACAAACCCACAAAAAACACCACACCAAAAGCAACACCACAAAAAGCAAGCTTACAACCGTAAAAATGGAAGACTAGTTTTGAATTTTTTTTAAAACCTGCAGTTTTTTTTTTGAATTTGAAATCGCCTTGAAGAGTGGAAGAAGGGAAAAATGTGCGAAAGTGGACTTAAGTTTGAGAAAGTCGCCTTTACTATTGGACATTAAAGCTAGAAGGAGATTGTGAAAGAGTGGGCTTTCAAAAGGAAGGGGGCACGCGTGGTAAATAGTTTGGGCCGACTGTCTATAAGTAGAGTTATTAAGGGAGGGGGTATGTGGGTGTAAATAGTTTACCATTTTGGTCCATTAAGTGTACTTTTCCCCAAAAAAAAAGGAAGCCCGGTGTACTAAAGCTCTCACTATGTGCAAGATTCGAGGAAGAGCCCGACTACAAGGGTCATATCAGTACTACTATTTTTTAGTTATTATTAGAGACTAACCTTTTAACTTAATATTGAAGATGAAAAATTAGAGATGGATGCTCCTCTCTGTCTTAATTACCTCCTGAGTTTTGGTATTTGAACCTACTTTTGCTGCTATTACTTGTTTTGTGCTGGGAATAGTAACTATAGAAGCAATGTAGTTCTTTTTTTATTGAGTTGATTCTCTCCCTTTCCAGACTGCTCGTTTATTGAACACTAAACCAACCTAAAGTAGCAAAATCACTTGTCTTAACCTGGTTAAATTTAATCTCCTTGAGATTTGTAATCTTATGTAACGCATAATTAATTTGCTGCAGGAATCTTAGAGAACTGGACTTGGGAGAAAGTGAAGTGGAAGACTTGAGTGGCCATTGGCTTAGTCATTTTCCTGATAGCTGCACATCGCTCGTCTCACTTAACATTGCTTGTTTGGCTTCTGAGGTCAGCTTCTCAGCTTTGGAGCGTCTAGTTTCTCGCTCTCCGGCTCAATCGTGTTGTGTCCATTGAGAAACTTCCAAAGCTACTTCGTCATGCTTCACATTTGGTACCGGATCCTACTCTGCTGACATACAGGCTGATGTTTCTGAAGTTTTCGTAAACGTATCTCAAGCTTTTACGGGCTGCAATCAACTCAAACGCTTGAGTGGGTTTTGGGAGGCTGTGCCAGCCTACTTTCCAACTATTTATCCAGTCCACTCCAAACTCACCTCTTTGAATTTAAGCTATGCTACCGTTCAAATACCTGATTTTGGCAAGCTCATCAGCGACTGTCACAATTTGCAGCGGCTGTGGGTAGGTTCTAGCTTGTGTTTTACTTTTGTATAAATTTGGGTGTTTTCGATAGTCGAGACTCGATACATTACCTGTGTTTGTGATAAAATAGATAAATCGATCATGGTTATCATCCTAATACCTTCTGAGCATGTTGTCTAGTTGTGAAAGCAAAAGTTTACGAAAGAAGAACAATATAACTGCCAGGGATAAATAAACATCATAGATAAACTTCGGTCAGAAATATGGAAAATAACTAAATGATTAATAGCTTAGTGTTGCATAGTTGTTATCTGGACTATAAATTTTTCAGTTATTTAATTCTTGATCCTACACTTTGACAATGAGGTCACAGGTTCAAGCCATGGAAACAGGCCCTTGCAAAAATGTAAGGTGAGGTTGCGCACAATAGACCCTTGTGGGCTTCCCCGGACCCGCGCATAGCGGGAGCTTTAGTGCACCGGGCTGCCGTTTTTCTTTCTTACACTTTGACAATTCAGATGTTTTTCTCTCTGAGTTAGATGCTTCCATAATTTTTTAAGCTCTTCTTGTCTACCTAACTGGTTCTCCAGCTTACACTTTGTCACTTGGAATGGATGTGACCGCAGGTGCTAGATTACGTTGGAGATAGCAGTCTTGAGGAGATTTCCAACTCTTGTAAGGAACTTCAAGAGCTTAGGGTGTTTCCTTCTGATCCATTTGCTCCAGGACCGAATGTACCCTTGACAGAGCAAGGCCTTGTAGCTGTCTCAGTGGGCTGCCCTAAGCTTCAGTCAGTTTTATACTTCTGCCGCCAAATGACAAATGATGCCTTGGTTACTATTGTAAGGAACCGTCCTAGTATGATCCGATTTCGTTTGTGTATTATCGAGCCTCGAACTCCTGATTACCTAACGCTTGAACCATTTGATGCTGGTTTTGGGGCCATTGTTCAACACTGCAAGGAATTGCGGTGACTTTCTGTTTCTGGCCTCCTTACAGATCGCGTGTTTGAGTACATCGGGGTCCATGCTAAGAAGTTAGAAATGCTTTCCTTATCTTTTGCGGGGGATAGTGATCTAGGACTCCATTACGTGCTCTCTGGTTGTGAGAGCCTCCGTAAGTTGGAGATTAGAGACTGCCCCTTTGACGATGATGCTCTGTTGGCTAATGCTGCAAAGCTGGAGACAATGCAATCCCTTCGGATGTCTAACTGTTATTTAAGTTTTGAAACATGTAAGCTGCTAGCTCAGAAGTTGCCGGGGCTTAATGTTGAAGTTATAGACGAGAGGGGTCATCCGGACACGAGACCAGAAAGTTGCCCTGTTGAGAAACTTTACATATACAGGACAGTGTCAGGAAGGAGGTTCGACACTCCTGGTTTTGTTTGGATAATTGATGAAGATGCAGCGTTGACTCCATATAGTAACGGGAATTGCTCTCTGGCTTCTGCTTAGAAATGACTTCAGGTATTAGTTCTATGCTAATCTTTCCCCTTATGTAGTTGCAGTGCTGGTTATGGTGGGGTTGAAGCTCGTGTGCCATCGATTTTACCCTTTGTTGAGCGACTTCACAACAATTAGTTACAAATAAAGAGTTCAAACTCTTCGTGTTGTGCTGCATCAATAAGGACTACTATTGTATTTTCGGGTGGGAGGTGGGCATGTTCAACTGTGTATCCTATTTTGTATCATTATGTATCAGTTTAACTTTCTGTAGTGACTTGTTTTTCTGGTGAAATGGTGTTGTAATGTACTTCTGGTCATGTATGATTGAACTTTAGTTGTAATTCTCTTTGAAGATTAATGTGAACCAAGTCATTCATTTGAGTACATCTCAAGTACATTTCATTACCTTTGCAACATGATGCAAATGGAATCCCATTTGTTGAGCTTTTAGAAGAAGGTATTTTAGTGTTCTACTACGAGTCAGTTTGATAAACAAACACTTCTTTTTGTTCATAGCGGGATCTCGGACTAAGTTGGTCAAACGTTCGAGGAGAGGGAGTGCTTTTAAGCATTCTACAATCTTTTCACTTCACGACCTAGCTTTTGTGATTAAAGTTTGGTGGGTTTGTGACATAGTGGTATTAGAGCTTCGTTTTGAGTCAGTACTCTGATCCAGGTTAAACGATCGTGCTTTGACCACATAAGATGGGATTTTAGACACGGGAGGTTTGGATAGCCAAAGTCAAATCTACAGGTATGTATAAAGATGTCGACTGGATAACTATAAACATGTGATTGTGAACTCAATTACTATCGTATTAACTTAATGTTGCTGTAGGAACATAAACTTCAAATCCTGGATCAATCTTTGTGGACAGTTTATAAGTAGGTCTACAAGAAAATTGTAGGATAGAATAAGAGATACCTATTGGCAGAAAGTAACAAAATACTGCTAATGCTACTGTACTATTGTGTAAGAAAAGCAAAAGCATGAATCAATGTATCTGCTCATTTTTTTTCTGCCAAAAAAGTCTATAATGTAAAAGTAAAGAAAGCAGTGATAGAAATAGTGCTTTGGTGTACAAGATTAATGTTCAAAATTTCAAACTAAAATTATCTTTTCAAAAAGTCATTTATACACTTAAACTTTGCGGGCGGTATAACCAAGTAGAAACTTATACTTGACATCAGTGTCTCATGAACATCCCAATACAACATACCTCATGCATAACTTGCAATCACAGATGATGTGTCAAACGGACAAATCAACAAATGACACGTATATTTAATAAAAATATAATGTTTATTAAAAATTTGCAAGTTTTCTAAAAGAACAGAAAAGTCCTCTCTTAAAGTCAATACACTTGCACGTAAAACGGATACTGGATTCCTTTTGGATGAATTAGGAAGATGCCACAGTGATATATCCGCGCTACTCTAACCACTTGAATAACTCCGAGCAACAGATTCTTCATCTCCATCCGAACCTTCCTGCATTAGACTTTGTGATGCAATCCCTCTAGGTGATAGTTTTCATGATGTGTATCTGAGAAAAAGTTGCTGCATTTCTAATGAGCTTCTTGCCTGTTGCTTCACAGCTAATTAAGTAGCAGCTAGATAACAAACTTGGAAACAACATAACAAACTTCTGTTCATTAAAGGTGCCACCTGCAGACAAGAAGCCACGGTTAGAAGATATAGGTGATTAAAATGAGAGTATCAAAAATTGGAAAAGAATTAACTAGGATGATTTAACCTACAGGAAAGTTGATATTCTTAGAACGTCCATTACCCCAGACAAATTCAATACTGTTAATAATGAAGGCCTTGTGGCATCAACTTTGGCATGAAATTGTGAGAATCAACAATGAAGGCCTTGACAAAGGAACAAGAGAAGTGTGCTCATCAGTGAAGGAGGCCGATAGCCATGTTCAGTCTGTAGAAGATATTCAAAGCACAATCTGTCAGTGAAGGAGGTGATAGCCATTTATCTAGTGGCACTTGCACATTTTTATTAATTCCTTCAGTATCGGTAGCGGTAGTACTCAAATTAAACTTCTTTTTCTTAGAAACAGGAAGGAAATAGGCACCAATTTTGTCTAAAGTTTGAGATGGCATAACCTGCATTAATGTATTAATAGACACAACACTTACTGTTGTACATGCCGCCAAATGTTGTACAGCAGCACCTATTTGAACATCTTGGTCATTCGGAAAAGCAGCCTCTCATCTCCAAATGCTTATCGGTGGCTGATTCTTGGTGCACGTGAATTCCACCACCCTGCATCATAATTCAAACTCTTTGCACGCGAACATCCCACTACGTGTTGCATTGGAATTTTTCTGTAACTTTATTACCTGAAGAGTTTTCGCATGTTTGTGATGATGGTATTTTTTGAAAGATTTACAAAAACTTGAAAAACAGAGATATAGGATAACTTTCCCATCATAGCAGAGAGTCAGCAATCACACGTTTGTTTCAAAGAGAGACTTACAGTTGAAGTCGCCAGCGTTCGGTGGCTGCAAACTCAGAGTGCGAGGCATAGAAGTGGCACGCCGACTAGTAGGTTAACTGAGCATGGCGGAGGAGCTGGGAGCAGCAGGGAAGGGTTCTGCTCTTTGATGGGGACCGAAAAGGTTTATGTGAAAGAAAGAAACTTCTATTATTTAAACTTCAGATTATGAACTTTTGAACAACAATTCTTTAGACGTTTGTATAAAACATTATTTAATATGGATGAATATTGTATGATGTACCGATGAGTTGGTTGTTTCCTCCTTCTCTCTTTCTCCTTCATTTTCTTCTCCTCTTTTCACCAAATAACTTCTCCTTCCCTTCATTTCAAGAATACAAGAAACTGAAGAAGAAGCATAAAAAGTCAGACATATAAACAGTCATTTTCCAGATATTGATTAAACGGTGTTTACAAGACGTTATCCACACAAAATGTTATAAGATAAAGAAGAAAACAGAAGACCAAATATTCAAGAAAACAAAACTTATAACCAATGTCAGGAGCAGATGTATATTGTCGAGACATAATATAATTAAAAGTAATTAAAAGTGTGATTTCTCTAACGGCTCAAGTAAAATGTTGAAATCTATACAGTAAATTTTTATACAGTAGAGTGTCGAGAGGTGGATGGAATCTATACAGTAAATTTTTTATACAAGAAATATGTTGAAAATGAGACGAAGAAACAAAACAACAAATACTTGCTCATTTTCTACTTAGTATTCACAAACTGTTTAGTTGAGACTTTCATCAAACACATTGTTGGCATCTTTTAACATTGCGGCAATTGCCACTTCAAGAATCAGAACAACACGCGTATATTCGGTTTCTAAGCAGCAAAAGAATGGAGAATAACCTGTTCTGGTGGTGCTCAAGCCAATTACTTAAATAACGGGATATTATTCCGGCCAAGGATCTGAAGCTTGTCTTCTCCCGTTATATCTTCAACATATTGCTTAATCTTCAGAGCTGAATCTTCGAGTTGAGGGCTCTCTACAAGTTGGATAATTTTCAATGAATAAATATCCCCGAAACTAGACGGAATCTCCTCAAGCTTATGACATCCCCACAGTTTTAATTTCTCAAGCACGGGAAAGGATTCCTCTCCAACCTCCCACTTAGCAAGAGTTACGTCTTCCAACTCCAAAAATTTGAGATTCTCAAAGGTGTCTTCCTCCCCCATGTTCCATTCTTCCCCCTGGATGATTGTATAATGAAGGATCAAATCTTCAAGGTTTGGCAGTCTCGCTATTGTTGATAGTGAATCTGATGTCAGAGGAAAGCTCCACAACGACAATATTTTCAAACTCGATGGGAAGTGAAATTCCCACAACCAATTTGTCGCTACAGAGGGCCCACTGTCATTTGTGTTCGAACTTTCAAAATTTATTCTGAGGCATTCTAGTTCAGTTAGGAAATTCAATTTTGGGAACCAATATCTCTCTGTTGAATAATCCCATGATTCCTTGAGAACACAAAAAAGTTGTTGAAGATTGGGAAATCTTTTGAAAATATGCTCTGTATCTTTCGAATGGGAAAGCACGAGTTTCTCTAATACTCTCAAGTTCTCTAACTTTGAGTCCTCTCCATCAGTATTTGTTCATCTGTATCCATATCAAAGAAAGAACAAGCACTTATGGACAGCACTCGCCATTTTACAAGATCCCAAATTCTCGGTAACAGAACCAAGGTTGATCCTCTGTTTTGCACCAACAGGGTT
The DNA here is from genome assembly GCA_003996215.1 of Jaltomata sinuosa. Lineage (NCBI taxonomy): Eukaryota > Viridiplantae > Streptophyta > Magnoliopsida > Solanales > Solanaceae > Jaltomata > Jaltomata sinuosa. Next base: position 606,864 of record QJPP01002257.1, read on the forward strand.
TCTAGATTCCAGAGGTTTGAGAAAGACGAAGGCAGAGATTTAACTTCAGTCCCAATGTATAAGAACCTCAAATGATTCAACATGCATATTTCATTCAGCAACGAATCTTTCACCATAATAAAAGAGGGATCCAGGTACAACACTCTAAGAAGCCTCAAGTGTCTTAGGTGACATATATCAGAAAGATTATCGTCCAGCTCGTCTCCAAATATCGTCAAAGAATAGAGGTGTTTACCAGAATGCCTTTTCTTATTTGCACCGAACAGAACAAAATTGTTAAGCCCAAAGAACTTTCTGTTATACTCAATCTTCACTATACGTGGCATCAAATCTGAAGAAGAAGATGGAGCACTTGAACTTATCCGGTCAAAAAACTGTTCTTCTCTTGCCTTTTTATAACAAAAGTCATGCACAAGATCATGAAGTTGGCAAGTCGGGTTATACCCTATCTCATTGAAATGAATTACCAAGCTACTGGAAATTAAGTTATCCAAATAAACCTCCATCAATTCTTCCACAAGTCCTTCGGCACGCCAATAATCTTTCAACACCTCGATTTCTATTATTGTGTCCTGATGAAAACATGCAAGGTAAATCAAGCATGGCTTCAGGTGATCTGGTAAATGGTCATAACTTAATTCTATAACCCTCATCACATCAACTTCACTGTTCAAAATAAAGGAACTCAAATTATTTCGAACATCAAGCCACACAGTCTTTTTCTTTTCCCTCCCTGCAATGACTCCAGCAATCAGATCAGCCACCAAAGGAAGCCCTTTACAATTTTGGGCTATTTCTTTACCAACATCCAATAGTTCATCAGGGCAACTCTCTTTTCCAAATGCCCTTTTCTCTAATAACTCCCAACTTTCTTCTGGTCTTAGTAATCGAAGGTAAAGAGGATCAGTGTTGCACTTTCCGTGCAAAGCCACTTTCTTTTCTCGAGTAGTAAAAATAATTCTACTACCTATCTCAACTTTTGGAAAAGGTCTTGTTAACTCATCCCATGTTGCAGTATCCCACAAGTCATCCAAGACAATAAGATACCTCTTTCCATACAGTTGTTTCCGTAGCATATCAGCAACATCAATATCCTCACTGAACTTCAAATTTGCGCCAGTAACTTGATTAAAAAGTTTCACCAACAACTTCTTCTCGTCATATTCTTGGTCGACTGTGCACCATGCACGAAGGTCGAAATGACTAGAAACTGATATATCATTGTACACTTTGTACGCTAATGTAGTTTTACCCGAACCCGTCATACCAGTGATCGAAATGATATCTAGATCTGCCAGTCCACTGGTGAGCTTCCTAATTATCCAGTCTTTCTCCTCCTCAAAACCTACAATTATTTTACCAGCTGGTGATGACTTGGTTCCAACTGGTTTCTTGGGAGAGTTTACATCAATGAGTCCGCTGTTCTTGGGAATCTTCTCATGTAAATCGGAGATCTCTTCTTTGATAAGCTTGATCTTATTTATGGTAAGGGGAAGTGAGAAAATAAGATGTAAGAGACCATTATCTCGAGCAATAATTGAATCAATGACATCTTTTGCCTCATATGACACATCTAAAACACGTGCCCATAGATCTTTATACAATCCTTGCTCAACGTTCACGAAGAACGATCTTATGAATTCTAGGTCTTGTTTCAACAACTCAATTTCTTCCTTAATCAAAGGAACTGTATAAGTATTGGAATCTAGCAGATCATTGAAGTGTCTGTGTAGCAGATGCATGAAGAGCGGCCCATCACTCATGGGGAAGCAACATTGAGATGAGTCCGGGGCTTTCAGATAAACATGTCGGAGATCTTCCTTGAGGAGTTCAATATTTTTCAGCAAGTCTAGAGTTGCATGGCTTGTTTCATTGGTACTCTCTTCATTCCTTGATTTCTCTTCAAAGTCGCGAACAAGAGTTGATACCTCCCTGGTAAGTGTTCCAACAAGTGTCAAAAGATCAAAAAATTTGTCATGATGAATAAAATCCTTGGGCACATCAGTGAGGATAATTAATAGGAACTCTATCACGATATGAATGTTTCAAGCCCCTGAAATGGTAGGGGTAATGACATTTATCATGTGCTCTTGTAGATGAATCAGATATTCTCTAACAATGTCTGGAGAGGTTTCTAGGAGCTGTTGAATGAAGCGTCCAACTTCTGCTGAAGTTGAAGCTTTCAAATTTGTAAAACATATGTGCATCACCTCCAGTTCGATTGGAATTATCTTCAAGAATAGATGAGCTAGCTTGAAGAGTCGAAAGTCTCCATCATTCTGATCATTTTCATCTAGATCGGAGAGTTGAGAGTCTCTACCAATTTGATCATTCCAATGGAAGAGTCCTACTCTCTCAGCCATGAGTTGAAACTGAGGTAAGACATATTCAACATTCTCTTGCTCTACGCAACCATTCACTATCAACCCATGGAAATCTCTTACATTTCCACATACATTCTGAATATTCTCATATCCAATCACTAATGGAGAAACCTGTTCAGCACGATACTTTGATAGATGATGGATATTCAGAAGGAGGAAATTCAACTGTTCCTCAGTAATGGTGGCACTTGATTTAGAATGATGACATGAGCTGATACAATCATCGATGTTATCCATGAGGCTAGGAAGGACATGATGCATGTTGTATTTACACCCGGCGTTGTTGTCAACTTTATCCAAAATTGGTCGAAGCAGATCTTTAACCTCCTGTCTTTTGCCGGTCATTACATCTTCAAACTGCTCCAAATCAGAATAAGAAAGCTGGACGTATGTACAAATAAATGCCAGCAGAAATTTCAGCTTTTCAATTTGATCGGCCATGGCAACAACTTTTTGATCTGCTTCATTCTTTAACTTCTCCATGAAATCCAGAACGTTGACAACGTCTTTGCGAAGAGCAAAAAATGAGACCTGCAAAATGACCAAATCAATGTTTTATTTATTTTCTACATTTATCAGAATATCAAGGAATAAGCAAACCCATTAAATTGAAGTCATTTATTGAATTTCATATCAGGAAGGAAAATTTTATACATTGGTTTGTACGATTATGGGGTTTACCAAAATTTTAGGAGCTTAAAATTTTCAATAAGGAATAAATTTTCGTTGCAGTTGGATTTTTTAAAAGAAATTAAAATAACTGTTGACACGTTATTTTCCAACGCCCGAAAATTTGACTTTCCGGTGAATTATACTTTCTGGGTAATTAACACATAGTTTAGTAACTTTAATGAGACAAAAGTGTCTTATAAGCATTGTATGACATACTGCTAAGTTGTTTGCTTCCGCTTTCTCTCTTACTCCTTCAGTTTCCATCACTGTAAGTGCCTTTCAAGCTCCCGTCCTTTCAAATTCTCAGGATCTGAGGAAAAGAAAGAAGCAAAGCATAAGATTTCATAGCAGAAAACACACATTTTTTCAGATGTAAATAAGTCCGTTGTTTTCAGGGTTTACATTCCGATTCTACTCCATGGGTCAAATTACAGATCTGAGTACCAAAATTAAACATATTCTTTACCTTTTGACCGACCGCTTAAAGTTCATCAAACCATGATTAAGCTTTTGTTGGAACCTCTTAATTACTTGTTTGAGAAATAATATTTTTGAACAGCGGTGATTAAAATACAATTCATGGACTTGTTATGTCTTTTTAATAACCATTATCATCTTAGTCTTCATATTTAATTGTGAAGACATGTACGTCTACCTAATATTCATATTACAAGTTGACTTAGACTTGTGGAGATTGCTAGCTTGTGAATGTAGACGACGATGTCCTACGATTTAATTGAAAGGGTTGAGTTACATTGCATCTCTTTTGTGGTATTATGAGAATTTGAACAGTGGCAAATGCACCTCTGATTAAGAATGGAGGATTCTACATACTCCTAATCTTTTGTGTCTACCTTGGTTACATATTATTGACACTATTATTGACCTAACGACTACGGTGGGGATCATGTCATCACCCAAGTTCTGAAGCTAGGACTAACACCTATCAAGCCAAAACCCGCTAGGCGAACAATTGCATTTAATCACCAAACCCAAATAAAGGTCTGAATTCTCATTCATCCCACCACACCCCGCACCTCTGATTAAGAGACCTTCAGCATAATCTTACTTTTGACATATTTTTGTGAGACAAGTTGAAGTAATAGGCTGAAGAAGTAGTTGAAAGGCCAACAACAGAAAGACGAATCAAATAGCTAGATCTAGATTTAGAATTCCAAGATTATTAAAATACAATTCATTGACTTCTCAAGTCTTTTAAATACCGAAAGTGCTCATTTTTCAACAAATCTAAATGGATCAAAACTGCTTAAAGTATCTTTAAGAGATAATTTCAAGCCTACCCCAAACATACGGGATCACTTTTATCATTTACTCGACCACCCTCATCATGTTATTATGTTGTCAATAAAATCAAAAGAAAAATCTTTCTGTTATATCTTTGAGTCATAATGAATTTTTTTTATGAAATTCCTGGTAGAAGATAGAGAAAACTAGAAAAGAAAAATCAGTACCTTCCACGATCTGAAGTTTAGCAACAAAACCAACCCCCTGTTTGAGAAATAATGTTGAACAATGACAAAGAAAGTAAGCTATGGGATTCAAAGATTTTGTCAGAGTAGTTGAAGTAGTTTGCTAAATGAGGTGTAGTTTAAAAGCCAACAACAGAAAGAAGTAGATGAAAGGCTACTACTTTTACAATTCCAAGATTATTAAAATATACAATATCATTAGTAAGCCAATTAGAAGGAATCTGCTTTGTGTGAATGCTTTAAGATGCCTCATCAAAAGTTAGCTTAAGATGAACCTGAAAGGCCACCAACAGAAAGAAGAATGAAATATTAAAATATAATTCATTGACTTGTCAAGTCTTTTTTAATCATGTTGGTCATCTTAATCAATTGTGAAAATTATTTGCACGTCTCTTGTCTTGACAATATGTGACCTGTAAATTGTAATCTAATAGAAGCAGTTGTTGGATCGAAATCTAGCCCATTGTTGAAAATGATGAAGAAAAAAACAAATGCTCATCTACTCTATCATATCATCATCATATATCATATATTATTAATTTACACGTTTATTATTTCTCACTGATATAATAGAGTTTTATATTTTCACAAAATACGACAATATCTTACCTTCAATATCTCATAAATGATTGTGTTATAGTTTATGATATAATTATATTTGAACAACTTAACAAATATTTTTTTTTGTCAAATTTACAGATGACATAATTAATAATTTTGAATCAAACTAAGGAGACTAAGAGTACATATACATGTTTCATTAAATATTTCAATAATTATTGTTTCTATAACAAATACTTACTATTTTTTTTGTAGGTAAACACCATGAAATTGATAATGATCTACTAACCATCATAAGAAAGACATATGTTGATCAAATTTCTGTACAACTTTTACAAAACACAACTCTCTTTCGACGACAACTTCTTGATATGTATGCAACCGTAAAAAGGTGGAGGTTGTTATTTCTTAAAAAGAAGGCAAAAACTTTAAGACTTGAAGTATTTTGCGATCATGGTGCCGACATTTAAATTATGTGTTGTGACGTATTTTAAAAAAGCTTTTATCAAGTTGAATACTTGATGGATATTGTAAGAATTTCATATTTGAATTAATTAATTCAAGGTTTATCATATTTAGCCAATTTTTATACAAGAACAAAACACAACATATGATCATCATCAACAACATACCCAGTATAATCCCACAAGTGGTCAACTTTTACTTAATATTCAGAAACAGTTCAGTTAGGACTTTTATCAAACACATTGTAGACATCTTTTAACTACAAGAATCAGAACAGCAAAAATGGTGTAAGAATGAAGAAGAACCTGTTCCCAGCTACTGTTCTTCTCTTTTTTGCCATTTTTGGATTTTTGTGCTGGTGGGTCCCACTTGAAAATTTTCTTACATTTGGTTGTGAGCTGAATCTCCATTTGCAGCCTTTTAACTTATCTCATTGCCCCACTTGGTATGTCATACTATCTTTTAAAGAAATGAATAAGACAAGCGAGGTGGGCGTGTGACTCGAGATTGATTGTTGAGCTCCCGAGAATCATTATGAACGTTTCCCCGGGTGAAGCCTCTTTAGAATGCCCGGTCGTATGACAGTTTTACACGGACAGGCATCAAAGCATTTCATGAAATACCGGAATCGGTCTCTCTCATTCTCCCCGGGTCGTAACAAACATTCCTTCGTATTTGATTTTTTCATGTGTCATGGTCAGGTTCATTCCTTTTACTATACCCGATTTTTTTTCATAAAGACGTGGTATTTTTTTTCTTTTGGTTTCCCATCCTGGTATTTGATACTCGCATTTAGGGGCGGATGGGATGGATTGATGTGAACCCCTATTCTCTCATATCTTTTTTCATTCTTTCTTTGTTATTCTTTTGATTTCAGTTTTAAAATTTCCAAAAATTCTAATGCCTCCTAGGTTTATTTTTATTCGTCTTTTTCTTTTTTCCATCTTAAAAATTATAAAAAAGTAGTACTTTTTGACTAATTTATCTTATCTCTTTAAAATAAACATCCATTCAGTTTATGTGTTTTATGTTATGTAATCAATATTGTTTACTTTCTGATAAAGCTTATAAAAGTATAATGTGTTCAATGAAAAGAGAACTCCAAAAGGGAAATTGTAAAATGACATAATGCTTTCTTGTGATAATATTATTAACTATAGTTTGCTCGTCAACTTGTTGTCACGGTAAATGACTTAGGCAGTTGCCCGGGTGAAATATTCGCGCTGCTCTAACCACACTTGAATAATTCCGAACAACGGATTCTTCATCCCGGTCCAAACCCTCCTACATTAGATTTTTAATGAGCTTCTTGTCTGTTGTTTCACAGCTAACAGAGTAAGAGTAGCAAATTGTGCAGCTAAATTATCTCCTCATGTAGAACTAACTGCAACAACAACTATATTCCAACATAGTTCTTTCCTCTGTTAAATTTGTACTTCCGAAGCACTAAACGATTAACCATAACAGTTCTATATATGTATTAATTCAACATCAAGACTCCAACATGATTAGTCCACATCACGAAACTGAAGATAAATTTGGCAAAGGGAATAGGAGACAGAAACTGGGGAAAACAAAAGTTTAAGATGATCATTTATCCGTCTAAGTTACTAAGCAATGACATACTTAGACAAGATACTTACTGACAAACCAGAGGCAACACTTCAGGAACAACACAGATACCAAACATGGAAACAACACAACAAAGGGCAGATAGCATTTCCCAGAACAGTAACCATATGCATCAGGGTTCTGAAGGATATAGGCTTCACCCCCGCATAGTATGTGCTTGCCACCTTAGAATTGGAACCACCATCTGGTGACTTCTCAAACTTCACCTCATTAAGTTATTTTTCGAGTTTGTCTACCAAAGCACATCAATCCTATACTTAATAGACTTGAGGTTGTCACCTGCAGAAAAGAAGCCACGGTTAGAAGAATATTAGTGATTAAAATGAGAGTCCATCCAAAATTGAAAAAGAACTAACTAAGATGTTTTCAGCTTCAGGAAAGTTGATATTCTTCGCACCTCCATTACCCTAGACAAATTTGATACTTTTTATAGCTTGTGGCATCAACTTTGGATCAATTCTTTCAACTACTAGCAGTGGAATTCTTGTTTGAGTGAAGCATTGCATCTTTCCCATCCAAATTAAGACTAGTACACTTTTCCTCCTATTTTCATATTTAATGGCATAGTCTGATGTATAAAATGTGCATAAAACTTTATCAGGTTGAAGAAGCATAAAAAGTCATTGAAGGAAGCACTTTTGCACATATAGTCATACATATAAAAAAGAGTAGTTTATAAGATATTCCCAAAAATTCAAGAAAACAAAACCTATTCCCGAGCCCTGCTACATTTGAAGCTTCTATGTTTGAGTTACCAAGGTCAGGGGCAGATGTATATTGTCGAGACATAATATAACTAAGTAATTAAAAGTGTGTTCTCTTTAACAAGTTAGTTTTGGATGAGATGGTCACACACTTCAACAAGGTATTAAAGCGCACAGAAGGGGGGCGTGTTGAGACATTTCAGTAATCAAAAGTGTGACTTCTCTAACGGCTTAAGTTTTTGGATAAGATGGTCACACATTGAGCACATATACATCATAACTTTGGATCCACCCCAACCCAATAGTTTTGTATTAGACATCTTTTAACATTGACAATTACCGCTACAAGAATAAAAACAACACGCATATATTTGGTTTCTAAGCAGCAAAAGAATAGAGAAGACCCTGTTATGGTGGTGCATAAGAGCTACTTAAACAATGGGATATCATTCCAGCCAAGGATCTGAAGCTCGTCCCCTCCCCTCATATCTTCAGCATATTGCTTAATGTTCTTAGCAGAATCTTCAAGTTGAGGGCTCTCTACAAGTTTGAGAATTTTCAATGAATAAATATCGCCGAAACTAGACGGAATCTCCTCAAGCTTATGACATCCCCACAGATATAATTTCTCAAGCATGGGAAAGGATTCCTCTCCAACCTCCCAGTTAGCAAGAATCACTTCTTCCAAATATAAATATTTGAGTTTCTCAAAGATGTCTTCCTCCCCCATGTTCCATTCTTCCCCTTGGATAATTGTTCTAATAAGGAACAACTCTACAAGGTTGGGCAGTCTCGCTATTGTTGATAGTGAATCCGATGTCAGAGGAAAGTCACGCAAGACCAATTTTTTCAAATTCGAAGGGAAGTGAAAATCCCACGACCAATTTGTTGCTACAGAGGGCCCACTGTCATTTGTATTTGAACTTTCAAATGTTACATCGAGGAGTTCTAGTTCAGTTAGGAAATCCAATTTCGGGAACCAATATTGCTCTATTGAATAGTCCCATGATTCCTTGAGAACAAATGCAAGCTCTTGAAGATTGGGAAGCCTTTTGAAAATATCCTCTGTATCTTTCAAATAGGAAAGCACGAGTTTCTGTAATACTCTCAAGTTCTCTAACTTTGTGTCCTCTGCTACCAGTATTGGTTCATCTGTATCCATATGAAAGAAAGAACAAGCACTCATGGACAGCACTCGCAACTTTACACAATCCCAAATTCTCGGTAATAGTACCAAGGTTGATCCTTTGTTAATCACCCAGAGGGTTTCTAGATTCCAGAGGTTTGAGAAAGATGAAGGCAGAGATTTAACTTTTGTCCCAATGAATAAGAACCTCAAATGATTCAACGTGCATATTTCATTCAGCAAAGAATCTTTCACCTTGATAAAAGAGTCATCTAGGTACAACACTCTAAGAAGCCTCAAGTGTCTTAAGTGACATATATCAGAAAGATTATCGTCCAGCTCGTCTCCAAATATCGTCAAAGAATAGAGGTGTTTACCAGAATGCCTTTTCTTATTTGCACCGAGCAGGACAAAATTGTTAAGCCCAAAGAACTCGCTGTTATACTCAATCTTCACTATACGTGGCATCAAATCTGAAGAAGATGATGGAGCACTTGAACTTATCCAGTCAAAAAATTGTTCTTCTCTTGCCTTTTTTAAACAAAAGTCATGCACAAGATCATGAAGTTGGCAAGTCGGGATATCACCTATCTCATTGAAAACAATTACCAAGCTACTGGAAATTAAGTTATCCAAATAAACCTCCATCAATTCTTCCACAAGTCCTTCAGCACGCCAATAATCTTTCAACACATAGATTTGTATTGCTTTGTCCTTCTGAAAACGTGCAAGGTAAATCAAGCATGGTTTCAGGTGATCTGCTAAATGGTTATAACTTAATTCTATAACCTTCATCACATCAACTTCACTGTTCAAAATAAAGGAACTCAAATTATTTCGAACATCAAGCCATGCAGTCTTTTTCTTTTCCCTCCCTGCAATGACTCCAGCAATCAGATCAGCCACCAAAGGAAGCCCTTTACAATTTTGGGCTATTTCTTTACCAACATCCAATAGTTCATCAGGGCAACTAGCATTTCCAAATGCCCGTTTCTCTAATAACTCCCAACTTTCTTCTGATCTTAGTAACCGGAGCTTAAGAGGATCAGTGTTGCGCTTTCCATACAAAGCCACTTCCTTCTCTCGAGTTGTCAAAATAATTCTACTTCCTTTCTCAACTAGAGGAAAAGGTCTTGTTAACTCATCCCATGTATCAGTATCCCACAAGTCATCCAAGACAATAAGATACCTCTTTCCAAACAGTTGTTTCCGTAGCATATCAGCAACATCAATATCCTCACTGAACTTCAAATCTGAGCCAGTAACTTGATTAAAAAGTTTCACCAACAACTTCTTCTCGTCATATTCTTGGTCGACTGTGCACCATGCACGAAGGTCAAAATGACTAGAAACTGATTTATCATTGTATACTTTGTACGCCAAAGTAGTTTTACCCGAACCCGGCATACCAATGATTGAAATGACATCTAGATCTGCCGGTCCACTGGTGAGCTTTCTAATTATCCAGTCAGTCTCCTCCTTAAAACCTACAATTATTTTACTAGCTTTTAGTGACTTGCTTTCAACTGGCTTCTTGGGAGAGTTTACAACAACGCGGCTCCTGTTCTCGGGAATCTTCTCAAGTAAATTGGAGACGTCTTCTTTTATGAGCTTGATCTTTCTTATGGTGATGGGAAGTGAGAAAATAAGATGTAAGAGACCATTATCTCGAACAATAATTGAATCAATGACATCTTTTGCCTCATATGCCACATCCAAGACACGTGCCCAGACATCTTTATACAATCCTTGCTCAGCATTCACTAAGAACGATCTTATGAATTCTAGGTCTTCTTTCACCAACTCAATTTCTTCCTTTATCAAAGCAATTGAATAACTATTAGACTCGAGAAGACCATTTAAGTGGATTAGCAGAAGATGCATGAAAAGCGGTCCATCACTCATAGGGAAGCAACATTGAGATGAGTCCGGGGCTTTCAGATAAACATGTCGGAGATCTTCCTTGAGGAGTTCAATATTTTTCAGCAAGTTTAGAGTTGCATGGCTTGTTTCATTGGTACTCTCTTCATTCCTTGATTTCTCTTCAAAGTCGCGAACAAGAGTTGATACCTCCCTGGTAAGTGCTCCAACACGTGCCAAAAGATCAAATAATTTGTCATGATGAATAAATTCTTTTGGCACATCAGTAAGAATAATCAAAAGGAACTCTATCATGACATGAATGTTTTGAGCCCCTGAAGTGCTAGGGGTAATAACAGTTACCATGTGCTCTTGTAGATGAATCAGATATTCTCTAAGAACGTCCGGAAAGGTTTCAAGGAGTTGCTTAATGAAGCGTCCAACTTCTGTTGAAGTTGAAGCTTTCAAAGTTGTAAAACATATGTGCATCACCTCAAGTTCAATTGGAATTATCTTCAAGAATAGATGAGCTAGCTTGAAGAGTCTAGAGTCTCCATCATTCTGATCATTTTCATCTAGCTCGGAGAGTTGAGAGTCTTCATCATTCTGATCATTTTCATCTAGCTTGGAGAGTTGAGAATCTTCATTATTCTGATCATTTTCATCTTGCTTGAAGAGTCGAGAGTCTCCATCAGTTTGATCATTCCAAAAGAAGAGTCCTACTCTCTCAGCCACGAGTTGAAACTGAGGCAAGACATATTCAACATTCTCTTGCTCAACGCAACCATTCACTATCAACCCATGGAAATATCTTAAGTTTCCACATACATTCTGAAGAATCTCATATTGAATCACTAATGGAAAAACCTGTTCAGCACGATACTTTGTTAGATGATGGAGATTCAGGAGGAGGAAGTTCAACTGCTCCTCAGTAATGGTGGCACTTGATTTAGAATGATAACATGAGCTGATACAGTCATCGATATTATCCATGAGGCTAGGAAGGACACAATGCATGTTGTATTTACACCTGAAGTTGTTGTCAACATCATCCAAAATTGGCCGAAGCAGATTCTCAACCTCGTGTCTTTTGCCAGTCATTATATCCTCAAACTCTTCTAAATCAGAACAAGAAAGCTGGATGTATGTACAAATGAATGCCAGCACAAATTTCAGCTTTTCAATTTGATCGCCCATGTCAACAGCTTTTTGATCTTCTTCGTTCTTTAACCTTTCCATGAAATCCAGAACGTTGATAACGTCCTTGCGAAGAGCAGAAACTGACACCTGCCAAATGACCAAGCCAATGTTTTATTTATTTTCTATATTTATCAGAATATCAAGGAAATAAGCAAACCCATTAAACTGAAGTCATTTACTGAATTTCATATCAGGAAGGAAAAATTTATACATTGGTTTGTACCATTGTGGGGTTTATCAACAATTTTGGTGCTTAAAATTTTCTATCACTCGAGGAATATATTTTCATTGCAATTGGATTTTTGAAAAGAAATTAAAATAATTGTTGACATGTTATTTTCCAATGCCCGAAAATTTGACTTTCCTGTGAATTATACTTTCTGGGTAATTAACACATAGTGCAGTGACTTTAATGAGACAAAAGTTTAATATAAGTACTGTACTCCCTCCGTTCCTAAATAAGTGATGTTTTAGCCTTTTTCATTTCATCATATCATATTTTGTATTAAAAGTAGGAAGCTCCAAAGTGCAAAGTTGGATTACCATTTTGCCCCTATACTAAATTAAAATCTAATTAACTATCTAAATAAATAGTAAATTTAATTAAAAAGTCCTATCTTATTTACTTAAATGCAAAATTATTGATTAGAAATCAAGCTATTGCATTTCATTTCTCCCCTCGAGTAAAAAACAAAAAATAACTTCTACCTTAACTCCCATTTAAATCAGTTGCAGTTTTTTATTAGAAAAAATGATGAGTTGTGACTATCAAACTTCTCTTGAATAAATATTTTGATCCTCTTAATGGCCTTTCATCTACTAACATGACCCCTCAACTACTCTCTAATAACTATATATATGATTCATTAACAATTGAAAAAATAGAATTTGCAGGATATAATAAAGAAAAAAGCTCAAGCAAATGTATAATGTCAAAAATAGCTCAAGCAAATGTATAATGTCAAAAATAGCTCAAGCAAATGTACAATGTCCATTGTCCAGGCAACCATAGGATAAAAAAGTTAAAAGCTTTGGCCTTGATACTCAAGACATGATCATTGTTTAACGGTATCTAGATAGTGTATATTACTTGTAAATTTGCAGTTCATATTTTGTGCATGTATGCAATAACGAATATTTTAGATCAGATTTTCCGCATCTTTTCTTCAACAGTTTTGCTCTAAGAAGTGAAGAGAACTCTTCGATCATCAACAATTCAAGATGAGAGCTAAGTGGGAGAAGAAGCGTATGTAAGATGAGATTAGACTTGTACAAATTTTATACAATAATAAGGGACAAACGTGCAACGCACGTTCTCAAATCTAGTTCTTAAATAAATACTCCCTCCGTCCCATATTAGTTGCACACTTTCTTTTTTACACGCATATTAAAAAATCATAAATAAGAAGATTGTTTTACTAATTTACCCTTTAAAAAACTTTTTTGGAACTTTACAAACAAATGTGAACACTCTCAAAAAGAATTAATTGCAAGGATAATATGGGAAAAATTTAATTAATGCTTTCTTTATTTAGTAAGGTGGTCAACTAACATGGGACAACTATTTTTAGTATAGTGAACAACTAATATGGGACAGAGGGAGTAGTGTTTTAGATAATCAAGAAGATGTTTTTCCAATTTTACCCTTTCTTTAAATAAAGAGAATTTTACCTAACCAAGAAACTACTAAAGAGTTACATTTTTTTCAAAGTATTTATTAAGGATAAATTAGTAAAAATACTTGTTGTTTTCTAAAAATATGTAGTTTCTTATATTTTTTATTTTTTTTATCAAGGATGACCTACAGAATAGAACCTATTCAAGTGAAATCGTAATGAGTAGTTTTTTAAGGTATGTGTCCAAGCTGAAAACACTATTTATTTACGAACTGAAGGAGTATGCCATACCGCTAAGTTGTATGCTTCCCCTTTCTCTCTTTCTCATTCACTTTCCATCACTGTAAGTGCCTTTTGAGTTCCCTTACTTTCAAATTCTAAGGATCTGATGTAGATAAAAACTTTATCAGAAGACGAAAGAAGCAAAGCATAAAATTTCATAGCAAAAAAATATACATTTTTGCATATATAAATTAGAGACTAACCTTTCTTACTTGATGAAAAATCTGATATAGCTGCTTTGTTCCTCTTTGTTTTTGTCTACTTTTCAAAAAAAGTATTAGCTTGTGCAAAAATGAAAAGCTGAAAATTTTGTGTGGAGGAGAAGATAGAGAGAGAGAAAGGATAATGGGAGAGAAAATCATTGATGTTGGGGAAAAAGACCAAAATGCCTCTTTTGTAGAAGAAAATAATTCCAATAATCTAGTAATCCAATTAGAAGGAATCTACAATGTGGAAAATGTAAAGAAGAAAAAGAACAAATATTGAGAAACAGTTGAGTTGGGACTTTTATCAAACACATTGTAGACATCATTTCCACTACAACAATCAGAACAACACGCAGCAAAAATTGAAGAAGAACCTGTTCTGCTGCTACTGTTCTTCTCTTGCCAATTTGGTATATCTCCATTTTTCTTCCATTTTTGGGTCCCACTTGAAATTTTTTAACATTTGCTTGTGAGCTCACTCTCCATTTGCAGCCTTTGACTTATCTCATTGCACACTTGGTGTTCGTTATTCGTATTGAAAATTGACTAAATTTGAACTCGCGCTTTGCAGAGCTTATTTTTGGAGGCAGTGATCCCAACATAATTTTTTCATTCCCAAAATTCGAGATATATGATTAAGGATGAAGGATCCAACCATTTTACTACAATTCATGTTTGTATTTGGTATATGAAAAAATTGAGTTTGTACATAATTAACATTTGTAACCAGGTATAATAAGGAAATTTTTGATTGCACAATGCTTACTTTTATATTAGTCATGTTTTGAACATACAAATTTTGGGGTTTGAGTAATTGTCATTAGAAAAGATGGAGAATTGACACGTTTTATTATTTAAAATAATATCAAAAAAGATATATTTAACGAAAAGAAATTAAAAAAAAAAAAGAATCACTTTTCAAAGGCTTTTAGATTATGTTTATGCACATGTCTAGATGTATGCTCATGTTTCATGCCATGTTACGGGTACGCTCGGGCCAGCAATGGCATCGAGTGCTGATCCCGCCCACGTTAAGGGCGTGACAGTTTAGTTTCCAGTTGAGGCCAATTTAGGATGTTTATCTATGTATTATACCAAAAATATATGTTGTCGAACATATAGATAGTCAGACAAGCACCTTAAATTTGCGTATAACAAAGTAGAAACTTATACTTGACATCGGTGTGTCTTGTGGTCACCCAATACAACATACCTCATGCGTAACTTGCAATTGTGGATGACGTGTCAAACGGACAAATCAAGAAATGACGACACATGTATTTATTAAAAATATATTTTTTATCAAAATCTTGTAAGTTTTCATAAAGAAAAACAGGAAAGGCCTCTCTTAGAGTCAATATCCTTGCACGTAATTGCTTTTACTGGTATATCGAGAGTTCCTCCATGTATTACTCGACGTAAAACGAATACCGGATTCCTCTTGGATGATTTAGGCAGATGCCTGAAAGATATATCCGTGCTACTCTAACCGCTTGAATAACTCCGAACAACAGATTTTTCATCTCCATCCGAACCTTCCTGCATTAGACTTTGTGATGCAATCCCTCTAGGTGATACTTTCCATGATGTGTATCTGAGAAAAAGTTGCTGCATTTCTAATGAGCTTCTTGTCTGTTGCTTCACAGCTAATTAAGTAGCATCTAGATAACAAACTTGGAAACAACATAACAAAGGTGTATTTGTAAACAAACTTCTCTTCATTAAGCTCATCAATCCTATATTTAAAGGTGCCACCTGCAGAAAAGACGCCGAACAGATTAAAATGAGAGACTATCCAAAATTGGAAAAGAATTAACTAGGATGATTTAACCTACAGGAAAGTTGATATTCCCCGGACAGATTCAATACATTTAATAATGGAGGCCTTGTGGTATCAAATTGTGAGAATCAATAATGGAGGCCTTGAAGATTCTTGACGAAGGAACAGGAGAAGTGTGCTCATAAGTGAAGGAGGCTGATAGCCATGTTCAGTCTGTGAGAATCAACAACGGAGGCCTTGGAGATTCCACGTGTGCTCATCAGTGATAGCCACGTGTTCAGTCTGTAGAAGATATTCAAAGCACAATGTATCAGTGAAGGCAGTGATAGCCATTTACCTAGTGGTACTTGCACATATGGATTAATTCCTTCAGTAGCGGTAGTGGTAGTGCTCAAATTAAACTTCTTTTTCTTCGAAATAGGAGGGAAATATGCACTAATTTTGTCTAAAGTTTGAGATGGCATATCCTGCATTGATTATACACACAACACTTACTGTTGCACACGAAGCCAAATGTTGTACAGCAGCACCTATTTGAACATCTTGATCATTAGAAACAGCAGCCTCTCAACTCCAAATGCTTATCCGTGGCTGATTCTTGGTGCATGTGAATTCCACCGCCCTGCATCACAATTCAAGCTCTTCGCACGCGAATATCCCACTACTTGTTGCATCGGAATTTCTGGATAATTTTATTACCTGAAGAGTTTTTACATGTTTGTGATGATGGTATTTCTTGAAAGATTTATAAAAACTTGAAAAAAGATTTATAGGATAACTTTCATATAGTACAGAGGTTGCAAACCTTTTGTTTGACTTCCTTCTTTCCCATCATTTCAAATACAGACTTACAGTTGAAGTCACCAGCGTTTGGTAACAGCAAACTCGGCATAGCAGCAGCACGCTGATTAGGAGGTGAACTGAGCATGGCGGAGAAGCAGGGAAGGGTTCTGGTTTTTCACAGGGACAGAGAATGTTTGTGGGAAAGAAAGTTCCATTATTTGTGCTTCATATTATGAACTTTTGAAGAACAATTCCTTAAACATATGTATAACATTTAATATGACGTACCGATGAGTTGTTTGTTTCCTCCTTCTCTCTTTCTCCTTCATTTTCTTTTCCTCTTTCCATGATTATACAAAAGTATCTTCTCCTTCCCTTCCTTTCATGTTCTCAGAACCTGATGTATAAACTTTATCAGGTGAAAGAAGTAAGAAACTGAAGAAAGAAGCATAAAAAGTCATAAAAGGAAGCAATTTGCCAGATATAGTCAGACATATAAACAGTCATTTTCGAGATATTGATCAATGTCATCCCACAATGGTGTTTACAAAACATTAACCCACAACGTTAATTTACACACGCACACAAAAAAGAGTAGTTATAAGATAGAGAAGAAAACAAATCCTATTACCACAGTTATTCCCAAGCCCTGCTGATTTCCATTACTTTCTGAATATAGCTAGATTTGACGCTTCTAATTTTGAGTTACCAAGGTCAGGGGCAGATGTATATTGTCGAGACATAATATATTTAAGTAATTAAAAGTTTGTTTTGTTTAACAACTTAAGTTTCTGAATGAGATGATCATACACTTCAACAAGGTATACCCACGTAAGGGGGGGGTGTCAAGACATAATATAATTAAGTACTTAATTAAAAGTGTGTTCTCTTGTCTTGACAATACACCAGACGCCAATTAGAAGCAAAGCTGGAAGGAATCTAGCCAATTATTTTGATGAAAGGGGATCTTATCATACCAAAATTTCTACTTAGTATTCACAAACAGACAGTTCAGTTGAGACTTTCATCAAACACATCTTTTAACATTGGCCATTGCCGCTGCAAGAATCAGAACTACATGCGTATATTTGGTTTCTAAGCAGCAAAAGAATAGAGAAGAACCTGTTCTGGTGGTGCTCAAGGCATAATGCTTAAGAGCTACTTAAATAACGGGATATTATTCAGGCCAAGGATCTGAAGCTCGTCCCCTCCCCTCATACCTTCAGCATCTTGCTTAATCTTTAAAGCGGAATCTTCAAGTTTAGGGCACTCTACAAGTTTGACAATTTTCAATGAAAAAATATCCCCAAAACTAAGCGGAATCTCCTCAAGCTCACGACATTTCCACAGTACTAATTTCTCAAGCACGGGAAAGGATTCCTCTTCAACCTCCCACTTAGCAAGAGTCACTTTATGCAATCTCAAATAATTGAGTTTCTCAAAGCATTCCTCTTCAACCTCCCCCATGTTCCATTCTTTCCCCTGGATGATTGTTCTAATAAGGATCAACTCTTCAAGGTCGGGCAGTCTCGCTATTGTTAATAGTGAATCGGATGTCAGAGGAAAGTCAGACAACCACAATTTTTCCAAATTTGAAGGGAAGTGAAAATCCCACGACCAATTTGGCTCAATGTAATATGAATTTGAACTTTCAAATGTTACACTGAGAAGTTCTAGTTCAGTTAGGAAATCCAATTTTGGGAACCAATGTCGCTCTGTTGAACAATCCCGTGATTCCTTGAGAACAAATTGAAGAAATTGAAGATTGGGAAGCCTTTTGAAAATATCCTCTGTATCTTTCGAATAGGAAAGCACGAGTTTCTCTACAATTCTCAAGTTCTCTAATTTTGAGTCCTCAGCTATCTGTATTGGTTCATCTGTATCCATATGAAAGAAAGAACAAGCATTCATGTGCAGCACTCGCAACTTTACAAGATCCCAAATTCTCGGTAATAGTACCAAGGTTGATCCTTTGTTATTCACCGACAGGGTTTCTAGATTCCAGAGGTTTGAGAAAGACGAAGGCAGAGATTTAACTTCTTTCCCAATATCTAAGGACCTCAAATGATTCAACATGCATATTTCATTCAACATAGAATCTTTCACCATGATAAAAGAGCTTTCCAGGATCAACACTCTAAGAAGCCTCAAGTGTCTTAGGTGAGATATATCAGAAAGATTGTCGTCCAACTTGTCTCCAGCTATGAACAAAGAACACAGGTGTTTACCAGAATGCCTTTTCTTATTTGCACCAAACAGGACAAAATTGTTAAGCCCAAAGAACTTGCTGTTATAATGAATGTTCACAATACGTGGCATCAAATCTGAAGAAGAAGATGAAACATCAAAAAACTGTTCCTCTCTTAGCTTTTTAAAACAAAAGTCATGACAAGATCGTGAAGTTGGCAAGTCGGGAAATCACCCATCTCATTGAAATGAATTACCAAGCTACTGGAAATTAAGTTATCCAAATAAACCTCCATCACTTCTTCCACAAGTCCTTCAGCACCCCAATAATCTTTCAATGCAGGGATTTTTACTGCTCTGTCCTTCTGAAAACGTGCAAGGTAAATGAAGCATGGCTTCAGGTGATGTGGTAAATGGTCATAACTTAATTCTATAACCTTCATCACTTCCACTTCACTGTTCAAAATAAAGGAACTCAAATTATTTCGAACTTCGAGCCACACAGTCTTTTTCTTTTCCCTCCCTGCAATGACTCCAGCAATCAGATCAGCCACCAAAGGAAGCCCTTTACAGTTTTGGGCTATTTCTTTTCCAACATCCAATAGTTCATCAGGGCAACTCTCTTTTCCAAATGCCCTTTTCTCTAACAACTCCCAGCTTTCTTCGGGTCTTAGCAACCGGAGCTTAAGAGGATCAGTGTTGCCACTTCCATTTTCCGAGTTGTCAAAATAATTCTACTTCCTTTCTCAACTAGAGGAAAAGGTCTTCTTAACTCATCCCATGTTTTGGTATCCCACAAGTCATCTAAGACAATAAGATACCTCTTTCCATACAGGTGTATCCGTAGCTCATCAGCAACATCAATATTCTCACTCAATTTTGAATCCGGGCCAATAACTTGCTTATAAACTTTCTCCAACAACTTTTTTTTGTCGTATTCTTGGCCAACTGTGCACCATGCACGAATGTTGAAATGTCTAGAAACTGACTTATCATTGTATACTTTGTATGCCAAAGTAGTTTTGCCCGAACCCGGCATACCAGTGATTGAAATGGCATCTAGATCTTTCAGTCCATCGGTGAGCTTACTAATTATCCAGTCTGTCTCCTCCTCAAAACCGACAATTATTTTACCAGCTGTCAATGATTTGCTTTCAACTGGCTTCTTGGTAGAGTTTACAACAACGCGCCTCCTGTTCTTGGGAATCTTCTCAAGTAAATTGGAGACATCTTCTTTGATAAGCTCGATCTTTTTTATGGTGTTGGGAAGTGAGAATATAAGATGTAAGAGACCATTATCTCTTACGATAATTGAATCAATGACATCTTTTGCCTCATATGCCACATCTAAAACACGTGCCCAGAGATCTTTATACAATCTTTGCTCAGTATTCACGAAGAACGATCTTATGAACTCTAGGTCTTTCTTCACCAACTCAATTTCTACCTTTATCAAAGAAACTGAATAAGCATTGGAATCTAGCAAATCATTTAATTGTATGTGTAGCAGATGCATGAAGAACGGTCCATCACTCATGGGGAAGCAACATTGAGATGAGTCTGGGGCTTTCAAATAAATATGTCGGAGATCTTCCTTGAGGAGTTCAATATTTTCTGGCAAGTGAGTTGCACGGCTTGTTTCATTATTGGTACTCTCTTCATTCCCTGATTCCTCTTCAAAGTCGCGAACAAGAGTTGATACCTCCATGGTAAGTGTTCCAACGCGTGCCAAAAGATCAAATAATTTGTCGTGATGAATAAAGTCCTTGGGCACATCAGTAAGAATAATTAATAGGAACTCTATCACGACATAAATGTTTCGAGCCCCTGAAGTGTTTGGGGTAATGACATTTATCATGTGCTCTTGTAGATGAATCAGATATTCTCTAAGAATGCCTGGAGAGGTTTCTAGGAACTGCTTGATGAAGCATCCAACTTCTGCTGATGGTGAAGCTTTCAAATTTGTAAAACATATGTGCATTACCTCCGGTTCAATTGGAATTATCTTCAAGAATAGATGAGCTAGCTCAACAATCTGAGGTGAATCTGAGGTGTCTGCCCTGATTAGATATTCCCAAAGGAAGAGTAGGAAGAGTCCAACTCTCTCAGCCATAGGTTGAATCTGAGGTGAGACATATTCAACAATCTCGTGCTCAACGCAACCAGTCATTATCAAGCCATGAAAATCTTTCATGTTTCCACATATATTCTGAAGAATCGCATACTAAGTCACTAATTGGATAGAAAATGGAGATTCAGTAGGAGGAAATTCAACTGCTCGTCAGTCCTGGTGGCACTTGATTTATTACGATGATGTGAGCTGATGCAGTCGTCAATATTATTCGTGAGGTTAGGAAAGACATGATGCATGTCGTATTTAATCACCACATTGAAGCCCACTTCATATGCAATTGATTGAAGCAGATCTTTAACCTTTCGTCTGTGGACAGTCATTAGATCTTCAAACTGCACCACATCGGATCCGGAATAAGAAAGCTGGACGTATGTACAAATAAATGCCAGCACAAATTTCAGATGTTCAATTAGATTCACAACGACAGCTTTTTGATCTTCTTCATTCTTTAACCTCTCCATGAAATCCAGAATGTTACAACATCCTTGCGAAGAGCAGAAAATGACACCTGCCAAAAGACCAAATGTCATATTAAATTTTCATGGTATACTTGTTTATTACTACCAATGAGTAAGAACAGTTGACTAATTAAATATCATCATGATGTTAAATTAATGTGACATTTGAACAACAATTCTTTAAAATATTTTGGATAATCATGCAAGTAATTAATATGTACGAGTATATATTGTATGACATACCGATAAGTTGTTTGCTTCCTCTTTCTCTCTTGCTCCTTCATTATCTTTTCCTTTTTCCATGATTGTAATTTTCCTTTCAAGTTTTAAACACCTGATGCATAAAAAGTCATAACAAGAAACAATATTGTAGTTATAGCCAGACATAAAAAGTAATTGTACTAAACGTAGTGGATGGGCTCCAAACATTAAAAATAATCAAAAAGTTTCACGGGAGAGGACCAGTATTTAACTTTTAATCATGTTAAAAAAAGTTGTCAAAAATACAAATCCGCCAGAATTTCTTCTGTTTCTTTTTCCTTTTGCTTCTCTTGTATTTTGTTTACCGATCTCATATATTATTTTTACTGAAATCATGTGCAAAAGGGTCATACAAATCCAATCCTTTCTTAGTAAGTCAGAGATCTAGCTCTTACCGATCTAAGTTTATCAAAAGTGAACAGTTTTGGTCTCCGACAAATATTTATCGAACTACAACAACATACCTAGTGTATTCCCACAAGAGGGTGTCTGTTTTAAATTTAATTGGAATTTTGGAGGAAAAAAAAAGAATATTGTTGAATATTTGCTTTAGAATTCAAATTTATTTTACTGCAGTAACTTTATTAAGTTAGAGTTAGTCAACTAGTTAGAACTAGTATTTGGGAGTTAATTTCTATTATTTGTTACGTAGTTTTGAATCATAGGAGTAGTTATCTCTTTTTTCGTTAAATATTAGTCTTTAAATAGTCTTTTATCAGTCAATAAGAATATACTCTTTACTGCAAACAAAGTCTTATTCCTTGACTTTTCTTCCTCTGTTCTTTTTTCTACATTTCTTTTCTTTCAAAAACCAACAAAGATTAACCCAAAACATCAAAAAGTTCCAGTTTAAATTTCATAAACCGCAACATAAAAAACCTGCACCATACACAATAAATAGACCAAATATAACAAAAATTGTGACCCAAAAGTTGCATTAGACACTTGAAATAGACCAAAAATAATACTCCCTCCGTTTCAATTTGTTTGGCCTACTTTCCTTTTTAATCCGTTTCAAAAAGAATTCTCTTTTCCTTTTTAGCAACTTTTAATTTTAACTTTTCACATGACATATTTAAAACCGCAAGATTAAAGGGCGTTTTGGTATATTTGGCATATCTTTAATTTATGACCACAAGATTCAAAAGTTTCTCTATTTTTTTAAATTTCATATCAAGTCAAAATAGGTCAGACAAATTGAAACAGAAGGGATATAAACTACAAAATTTGTACTTCCAAATGTGAGTCCCCGTAAAATCTTTTTTTATTTTCACAGTTCCGATTAAATTTAACAATCAAAGTGCTCACTTTTAGCCAAGTTAAAAGGACCAAAACGGTCCAAGTGATACTATTTTGAACTTAGCATCAAAGATAAGAAACTATTTTTGTCATATTTTTTGAACGAAGAACACAAAGAAATTGAAGAAAGAAGCATAACAAGTCATAGCAGAAAACATTTTTTCAAATATAAATAAGTCGATGTTTTTTGTGTTTACTTTCTAAATATTTTCTAGTCCAATGGGTGAAATTAGAGACGTGAGTACCAAAATTAAACATATTTTTTTTAAAGTTATTATCAGAGACTAACCTTTTAAGTTGATGAACAATTTGAGATGGCTGCTATGCTCCTCTCCGTTTTTGTGTATGACTATAATTCTCCTCTTTCCAACAAAGTATTTGTGTGGAGGAGAAGATAGGCGAGAAAATTGAATGGGAGGTGACATTTAAATTTTGAAATTAATATTGGTGACTCTTGATCAACCCTAAGGATCAAAGACACTTAAAAGATTAATTAAGTTAATTGGAGACTCAATTAACATTTTTAAAACTTTTTAATCTTTTTAAAAATATAAATCAACCCACAATTATATTTAATAAAAATAAAAAGTTAAAAGTGAAAAATTACTATTCAAAATCAAATTTCAAAAGGGTCGTTCCCTCTCTTCTTCTTCTCTCTCAACAACTTGCTGCCCTCCATTGACAACAGATCGACGAGACAGCCATTCTCCGGCGATTTTCAACCTCCGGCGACTCCAATTTTCAGTTCTTCATCGTCCCTTTTCGACTTTCAACCGTCAATATCTGTTTTTTCACAGGTAAAGGCTTCTCTTTTTTTTATTTTCAAAAAATTAGAATTTTTTAGTTATGAAGATAAAGATGGACTTTAGTTGTCTTCTCTTCTAGTGAGAGTTAACAAGAATGAGTATTTGATGCTTAACAAGGAAATGAGAACCCGAAAAAACCCTAATTTTTGATTTTCTCGGGAATCTGAGTGAAATATGTTGTTGTTGTTGGGGATCTTGTTGTTGTTATTGTTGTTGTTGTTGTTGGAATCTGTTGTTACAGTTGTAGAAGGGTCTTGCATCTCAAAAAGTTAGGCTTTTTGAATATAATGCTTTGGTTAATGAATAAGAAGAGGATTTGAACTGAGTTAAGAAGAAGAAGATTTGAACTGAGTATTCTCCTCAAAGTTAGGGTTAATGTTGTTGTTGTTCTTGTTCTTGAACATTATGTTGGTGTTATTGCTGTTGTTGTATTGGTAAATGTTAGTGTTGTTGTTGTTTTGTTGGTGTTATTGATGTTGTTTTATTGGTAAATGTTGGTATTGTTGTTCTTGTATGGTGTTGCTCTTCAAAATTGTTATTCAAGTGATAAATGTTGATTTATGTTGATGTTTTTGGTGTATTATGTGATAAAATTTTTGTTAATACCATAACAGATGTATAATATGTTGCAACAAATGCTTCATCTGTTGCAACATATTAAGCATATGTTGGAAATAATTATACCATCTGTTGGTTTACTTTTATTATGTTTCCAACAGATGACCCATCTGTTGGAACAGATGAGTCATATGTTTGATGAAATCAAAGCAGTAGCTACTGCTTTAATTTCATCCAACAGATGGGTCATTTGTTCTAACAGATGGGTCATCTGTTCCATCAGATGGGTCATCTGTTCCAACATATGGGTCATCTGTTCCAACAGATGGGTCATCTGTTCCAACAGATGGGTCATCTGATGAGTCATATGTGACCCATCTGTTGGAACAGATGACCCATCTGATGGAACAGATGACCCATCTGTTGGATCAATTATTTGTACATTTTAAATCATTGTTATCTTTTTTTTTTAATGATGGACAAATCAATCATTGACCTTTATTTTACTCTTGTTTGTAGATAAATGGCTCCCACTAAATGAAAAGGAAGTGAATCAACTCCAAAGAAAGGAAGAAGAAAAATAGCTAGGATACATTCACCACTAAAAGAGCTTGCTATACAAGCAGTATCTCAATTAGAAGAAGAAGTCTCTTCTCAATCAGCTTTAAATATAGAAAAAGAGAAGGAAAAAGAGAATGAAATAGAAAAAAGTGAAGAATCTGGAGATTTAAGTAAAGATGAACAAGGAGATGAGGAAAGTGAGGAAGATGAAGGAAGTGAGGAAGATGAAGGAGAAAGTGATGAAGATAAAAACTCAGTAGAGGAAGAAGGTGTAGATAAAGAGAGGGATGGAGAAGATAATGAAGTAGAATCAGAGGAAGGAGGAAAAGGAGGAGATAATGAAAGTGAAGATGAGGAAGAGGAACACCTTGATCCTAACAGTCCTTCCACTGAAGAGTGTGTCAAAACATTCTGCATTGATAATTTTTCTGTGAGAATGCAGTGTGATGGTGTCACAAATCTAACTGGTGATTGTGTGATAAAGTCAGCCATGGGAAAATCTTTTGACACCTTCAGAAAAAAATACTTCAAGAACAAAAATTGGATGATTATTTCAGAAACAGCTGCTTTGGGCAATATCTTGATTTGCCAGAGGATAATAATGCTCATTTTCAAATGACCACGGTGTATGGTCTTCTCAAACGTAGATTTATGTATGAGAACAATGATAAGATGGATGAAGTCTGGATCAACTACTGTGGCATGCCACTTTGTTTTGGGTTGAAGGAGTTTGCCATAGTTACTAGACTAAAATTTCATCCTCCTTCTCAACCTATTCCTGTTGTTACGCAACAAAAAGCACCCCGCACACCAAAAACAACAACAAAAAAAAGATCTAAGTCAGCAGCCAAGACTGTCAAGAAAATTCAAAAGGGCAAGTCAACTGATGGTGATGACTTGGTGTCCCTTGTTGGTTCAAGCTTCAGAAATGTAAATTTACTTCAAGAGTTAGAAGGTAAAAGGCTTTCAAAGAAGCACAAGCAATCATTATGCTTGGTTTGGTTTGTACATAATATTCTTTGGGCGAGAGACGTTAACAACAACATACCACTTGGTTTAATAAAGCTCTCGGAAGATCTGGAGGCATTCAATAACTACCCTTGGGGTCGTGAAAACTTCATAATGACTGGCAAATATTTGTTGACTCCGTTAACGCCAAAGGTAGTCAACTTATATGGCTTTCCATGGGCTTTCATGGTAAATATTTTATTTTTGTGTTTTAATTTTTTTTATTGAATAATATTTTTAATTTTAGCATAATTTTTACAGGCTTGGGCATTTGAAGTCATTCCTTATCTTCGACAACAAGTGAAGGACTATCAAGAAGAGGTTTCTAGTCCTAGAATTCTGAGATAGTTGTCGGTCAAGAACGATAAAAGAGCAAAAGTTTTTGATCTTTTCAAACCACCCGAGGAAGCAGTAAGTCTACTTTTATAGAGATTAATTTGAATTTATTTTTTCAAAATTCACATCTGTTGCAACACATTAACATCTGTTGCAATAGAATTCAATTATGAGTTAAATATTATTTTAATACATTTAATTGTTGATTTTAGATTGTGCATCCATGGCTTATCCCGACTAATCGAGAGTTAAAGATGCCATTCCTTGTTACTTTAGGGTATGTGAAAACTCTACCAGACCCTAAGGTAATTGATAGGATAAAAAAAGAATTGGCCGGAGCAACAGCTATCAGAAGAAAAGCACTTGGGAAGGATGATTTGGTTCTTGATGATGTTATTGTTGATACTGCTGGTGTTGGTGTTGGTAGTGGTGGTAGTGGTGGTGATGGTGTTGTTGTTACTGTTGGTGGTGGTGATGGTGTTGGTGTTGGTGATGCTCTTGTGGTTTTTCAACCAAGAAATGACCATGACTATGGTTATACTGAAGATGCTGATTTTGGTGGTGGAAACCTCCCTGACTTTGGTAGTGGACAAACCCCTTTTAGTAGGCATGCTACAGATCTACCACACAACATGGGTAGACAGTTTGGTGGTGTTGCTTCTTCAAGCTCTTGTTTTGCATGCAAATGCCAAGAGTGCAAGGAAAAACACAATGGAGTGATTGATGCTCTTAAGGGATTAACTAATGATGTAAAGGAATTGACATCTAAAAGGGGTGTCATCCCATCAAGAAAGATTACAGAGCCATTCACTCCATTGCAGGTTAAGATTAAGAGGACAAAAAATAATTTTCAAGGCAATTTCAGATATTAAATCAAGGAAAATTACAACTCCTCTTCCTTGCACTGTTGGGGAAGTTCCAAGAGTCATAGGAGAGCAAAGAGAACTGAAGAAGGTAAATGTCTACAAGTTGGTGACTGCCACAAGAAAGGCAAAGCTGAAAACTCTGATGAATTCAAAAAAGGCCCCAGAAATTTACTCTATGCATAAATTTGGTCCACAAGACTTCAAGAACATGACTGATATGAAGTTTTGGTATGTGGACTAGGTAAGTTACTTTTACTAACCTTCTATTTATTTAATGATTTTGTACTGCTTATTTAGATGATCCATCTGTTGCAACTGATGAGAAATATGTTGTAACAGATGGGTAATCTGTTAACAGTTTCAGAGATTTGTTCCAACAGATGGATCATCAGTTGCAACAGATTTGTCATCTGTTGGAACAGATGTCGCATCTGCTGCAACATATGATCCATCTGTTGGATGAAATCAAAGCAGTGACCTACTATTTTGATTTCATCCAACAGATGACTCTCTGCTGCAACATATCAGTCATATGTTGCAACAGATGAGACATCTGTTCCAACAGATGACTGATCTGTTGGATGAAATCAAAGCAGTAGACCTATTGTTTTGATTTCATCCAACAGATGAGTCATCTGCTGCAGCAGATGAGACATCTGTTCCAACAGATGGGAACAGATGACTCATCTGCTGCAACTTTTCAAGTATTATAAGTTGCTAACTTATATAAATTGTATTATTATTTCAGTATGTTGATGAAATTCTACTTCTGATGCGGGAGAGTCATCTAAAATTCATTCAATTCTATGATCTTGGAGATAGAATAATGGACCTCAATTTTTATGATAATTTCCTTTGTCGGTACAACAAACTCAGTGAAGAAGCAACAACTCCTGGTGAAAAAAAATAGAGGAGTTACTTGCTGAGTTTGAATGGGATGATGACATGATTGACTATGTCAGAGGAAAGAGACCATATCCAGGTGCCATGGATTGGAGAGAGGCCAAGAGAATCATAGCAGTAATGAATTTGGAGAAGAAGCATTTTGTGACTGTTGAGATCAAAATAAGTGAGGGAGTCATGAATGTCTATGACTGCAACATACCAGTGTTTGAAGAGTTTCAATTTCTGATATTCATGGAGGGTTTGTTGGAGTTGTTCCCTAAGTTGTTGAAGTAAAGTGGCTTAATGAATCACTTGCCGGAAAAATTGCTCAATGAACGATGGGCTTTTGAAGGTCGAAAACAGAACCTTTCAAAGAATGAGACATTTGCCGCGTGCGGGTCATACTCGCTTGCTTTCATTGAGCATCTGATAATCGGCACTTCTATAATAACTCCTAAGACTCTAATGAATGATAATTCAGTTGCAAGAATGCAAGAAGTTTGGGCCGCTGGGTGATTTTTAAGAGTTTGGAGCCCTGATATGGGTTGCATTTTGTAGACAATATTTTCTATTTTTAGTATTTTATTTAATTATATTATGGGCTGTAATTTGCAGACAATCTTTTTTATTTTTAGTATTTTATTTAGTTATATTATATATTTGGTGATGACAATATTATATGTTTAATAGATTTCCAGTTATTATGTCATGAATTTTATTTTATCCTTAGATTTAAAAAATATTGGATTATTACTAAAAATGAATTACACATCTATTGAAAATCATCCAACATATATACTCATCTGTTGAAAATAATCAAACATACTCTACACATTTTGCAACAGATGAATCATATGTTGGAAATAATCAAACATACTCTACACATTTTGCAACAGATGAATTATCTGTTGCAACAAATGAATCATCTGCTGGAAATCATCCAACAGATATAGACATATATTGCAGCAGAAGAATCATCTGTTGGATAAGTATAGACATCTGTTGCAGCAGATCAATTGACTTATTTGGTGTAAATTGCTTAATTAACTCATGATTAGTAATAAATTAAGTTATTTAATCATAATTAGCTTTCAATTAACAGCTTTAATTATAATCTCAATGAATTACATAATAATTACATGATCAACTAAGTGTAGTGATCCTAAATAGATGGATCAATTGACTTATTTGATGTGAATTGCTTAATTAACTCATGATTAGTAATAAATTAAGTTATTTAACCATAATTAGCTTTCAATTAACAACTTCAATTACAATCTCAATGAATACATAATAATTACATGATCAACTAAGTGTAGTGATCCTAATTAGAGGGATCAATTGATTTATTTGATGTGAATTGATTAATTAACTCATGATTAGTAATAAACTAAGTTATTTAATCATAATTAGCTTTCAATTAACAACTTCAATTACAATCTCAATGAATTACATAATAATTACATGATCAACTAAGTGTAGTGATCCCAAATAGATGGATTAATTGACTTATTTGATGCGAATTGCTTAATTAACTCATGATTAGTAATAAACTAAGTTATTTAATCATAATTAGCTTTCAATTAACAACTTCAATTACAATCTCAATGAATTACATAATAATTACATGATCAACTAAGTGTAGTGATCCTAAATAGAGGGATCAATTGACTTATTTGATGTGAATTGCTTAATTAACTCATGATTAGTAATAAACTAAGTTATTTAATCATAATTAGCTTTCAATGAAAAACTTCAATTACAATCTCAATGAATTACATAATAATTACATGATCAACTAAGTGTAGTGATCCTAAATAGATGGATCAATTGACTTATTTAATGTGAATTGATTAATTAACTCATGATTAGTAATAAACTAAGTTATTTAATCATAATTAGCTTTCAATTAACAACTTCAATTACAATCTCAATGAATTACATAATAATTACATGATCAACTAAGTGTAGATGATTCATCTGTTGCAACAGATGTCAATATCTGTTGGATGATTTCCAACAGATGATTCATCTGTTGCAACAGATGTCAATATCTGTTGGATGATTTTCAACAGATGATTCATCTGTTGCAACATATGTCTATATCTGGTGGATGATTTCCAACAGATGAGTCATCTGTTGCAACAGATGAATCATCTGCTGCAACATATGTCTATATCTGTTGGATGATTTCCAACAAATAATTCATATGTTGCAACAGATGACTCATCTGCTGCAACATATGTCTATATTTGTTTGATCATTTCCAACAGATGAGTCATCTGCTGCAATACATCATTCATCTGGTGCAATATGTGCTGAATCTGTTTGATTATTTTCAATATTTGTGGTAACATATTTAATTATTCCCAACAGATTTCACCATCTTTTGCAATATATAAATCAGTTAAGTTCACAAACATCACCAACTCAAATATCATAAAAAAGTACTAAAAGTTCAGAATAATACTATTACTATTACAAGAATGGAGAAAATGAGTGTAACATTAACAATTATGGAGCATTTCGATCTGGGTATGTAGTTCTTTTGTGGCCAACCGTCTTACATATAGAACACTTATTTTTTCTTGTTGGAAATGATTCTCCGACTCCACGCCTCCTCTTTTTTCGCCTTCTTCCCGATTTGCTTGGGTCAATATGTGGAAGAGATATTTCTCTCTCTAAAATCTCCAAAGGAACATTCCAAGATTCTTCAGAAGACACAGGATGAATTTCTTCACAGTATGCAATGATGTATCTCTCCACCGTATAATATGAGGATGAGTACTCATAAATTCTCCTACCAAAATCTTCACCATATTGGACTCGAAGCGTTGTCATAGCATGTGGACAAGGTATTTTATCCATGTCAAATACTCTACATGTACAAGATCTTTCTTGCAAATCGACCGTAGCAACTTCACCATGACCGGTGACACTGAACCTGTAGTTGGCAGTTTGATGAGCCAATAACTTGTTTCCCAAGTTGACGTACTCTGTTATTTTCTTTTCCATTTCAGGGACAAAGATGGTTGGTGAGTTGATGAACTCCGTACGCCTCTCGTGAATTTTTTGTGCAAATTTCCTATTTATTTCATTAAATAGAGCGACAATGGGAAATTCTCTTTCAACGTCGAACATTGCATTTACCGACTCAGCAATGTTTGTCGTCATAATGTTATACCTATACAAATAAATAATCACCCAGTAAGATATAATTGACAATAAACTCAAATAAATCACTCAATTTATAATATTATACCTATTTCCCGGACAGAATGCTCTACTCCACCTGTGGAATCCAACACGTTCAAGATGTTCGGCTGCTCCGGGTACCATGTCTCTTATTTGATTGAAATGGTCATTGAACTCATTAATTTTGTACGCGTTTGCTGCTTTATAAAAATGAGATACGACATTCGTATTGTGAAAGTTGTTTCGAATATTCTCCCCAAGGTGCCTTATGCAACAACCATAATGAGTTGTAGGGTAGGTAATTGAAACCATCTTCTTGATACTTGGATGCCTATCAGAAATTATGCACAAATCAGCAGTATCATCTAGATAGCTTCTCATTTGTTCAAAAAAATATCGGTATGAGGCATCGCACTCCTTGTCAACTACACAAAAAGCAAGCGGAAAAATATTATTCTCCGCATCTTGTGCCACAGCTGACAATAAAACTCCTTCATACTTGCTCCTCAAGAATGTCCCGTCAACGGCTATGACTTTTCTCATTTGCTCAAAACCACGTATCCAAGCTCCATAGGATACAAAAAAGTACTTAAACTTTCCATTTTCATCAACTTTCAATGTTGTCTTACTTCCTGGATTTGCGGACTGAAGCATATAACGGTAAGCATCAAGCATTGCATACCCGTGCTCATGTGTTCCCCTAATCAAAGACTTTGCAATCTCCATGCCCTTCCAAATCTTCCAATAACTCACCTTAACACCCAATTCTGTACGAATTTGATGTTTCATGTCTTGTGTAGATGGGCCTTTACCTTCGGGGAACCTATTTTTGAAAATTTCACCGATGACTTTTGCTGTGGCGTACGGATTATGACTCGTGATATGCTCAGAACCACACGTGTGATACTTTACATAGGTTGTAATACAGAATCTATCAGAACTTAAAAGCTTCACAGCCCTAATCCACCACTTGCACTCCTGATATACACATCTAAAACAATACACATTACGCGAATTAATCACCTTCTTGAGTCTAAAATCTTTTTTCAAGCAAGCAATTTTCAACGAAGTTGCTAGTTCTTGCTTGTTCTTGAATGTCATTTCCTTATAAAAACCTGTTTCATCCTCTTGCACATGGATAGACTGTGTTGATTGAGAATTGCCCACTGTATTGCTCCCAACATCAGGTGTAGGAGTTTGGTCATCCCCACAGCTTGGACCATCCAATTCTGCCTCAATTCCATTATCTGGAATATTCATATCTACCCTATCCTCCAACTCATCATTTAACATATCTTGTTGGTTTTGAGCTAAATTGGGGTTCTCTATCGGCTTTTCAATTACGTATATCCTTAAAATGGGCCTAGCTGCATCACTCAAATAAGCACGCAAACGAACTTGATCCCTTATCTTAAAAGGCAAGACCCTCTGATTTTCAAAAGAGCTGTGCATGTAACTGATGACAAGATCTTTCGGTTGGCAATTTCATTCATAACAACTGATGATTAAGTTAACAAAATCATCATACAAAATATCTTTTTGGACTGTCATCGCTATCGTTTCTAACAAGTCACCATCCTTTCAACGCCAAATAAATCAATTGTTCTTCTCGATCCATTCACCATGACAATCAACCCCTATTGTTATTGATTTCTCCATAAATGATACCTAAAGAGTTTTGTTAAAAAAATCAATAATAGTATAGTAAAGTTGAGTATCTATATACAACAATAAAATTATATCATTGTCCCAACAAGTAACTCATCTGTTGTAACAAATGACTCACGTGTTGGATACATGTTCAGAACCAGAAGCTTAATCCAAAAGATAAGTCATCTGCTGCAACAGATGAGTTATATGATGCAACAGATGAGTTATATGTTGCAACAGATGACCTATCTGTTGGATCAAGCTACTGGTTCTGAACATGAATCCAACAGGTAAGTCATATGCTGCAACAGATAACTCATATGTTGCATCATATAACTCATCTGTTGCAGCAGATGACTTATCTGTTGGATTAAGCTTCTGGTTCTGAACCAGCTTTGCCAGCTAATGTAATATGAATCCAACATGTAAGTTATCTGCTGCAACAGATGAGTTATTTGTTGCAACATATGACTTACCTGTTGGATTCATGTTCAGAACCAGTAGCTTGATCCAACAGATAGTTCATATGTTGCAACAGACCACTCATCTGTTGCAATAGATGACTTACCTGCTGGATTCATGTTCAGAACCAGTAGCTTGATCCAACAGATAGGTCATCTGTTGCAACAAATGATCTATCTGTTGGATTCAACTGTTGTAACATGAATCCAACAGATAGATCATCTGTTGCAACAGGTGGGTCATCTGTTGGATACGCTACTGAAAATTGCAGAAAAACAGCAGATATACCCAGATGAGAAATTGAACTAAAAATTATTATTTTTACTTACCAAAATAACCTATGAAGCAATGCCTAGTGATTACGAACAAATTTGGTCCAAAATTTTGGTCCAGTACCAGCAGTTGTGGCAGCAGCAACAACAACAATGGAGGGCAGGGGAGTAGAAGAAAAAGAAGAAGATGATGATGAAGAAGAAGAAGATGATGATGATGAAGAAGAAGAAGGCAACAACAGCAACAACAATGGAGAATGCCCTGAAAATGGCGCGAGGAAGAGAAGCAAAAAGAAGAGGCGGTCGTTTTTTTCCCCCTCCCATTTTAGGTAATTAGGGTTTTATTTAATTCTCCCAAAAGGGGAATGGGTCCCATGGGTCAAAGTGTAAAATTAAAAACTTGAGGGCAACTCAGAAAATGAGTCAAAACCCATTAATTCCTAATCTAATTTTTGTCACCTCTACTCAATTAAAATAACTTAAGTCACTACAACTTAAATTTGAAACCTTTTTGTCACCCTTAATTCATTCACCCAAGATAGGCAGAGAAAGGATAATAGGAAAATAACAAAAAAAAATTGTCAAGTTGGAAATATTTACAATTCTAAACTTAAGGGGGAGCGTAGAAATATAGATAGCTGAAAGGAGTTGTACAGTTAGCTATTTAAGTTATACATACTGCTAATGTTAGTTGAAAAGTTAGAGATGCTTTCCTTAGAGCTTTTGCAGGGGATAGCGATCTAGGCCTCCTCCTTTATGTGCTCTCTGGTTGTGAGAGCCTAGATTAGAGACTGTGCCATCTCTTTGGATGTCTAATTGTTCAGTAAGTTGTGATAACGAGTGGCGCTTTAGATAATCAAGAGGGCATTAATGATGTCTTCAAGTTTACCCTTCTTAAATAAAGAGAATTTTACATAACCAAGAAACTACTTTTTTTTAACCCCTCCCTAGGAACTCCCACCCCTTTTGCTCTCTTGGTGACTCGAGCTCACAACCTTTAGGTTGGAAGTGAGGGGTGCTTACCATCCGAGCAACTCCCTCTTGTCATAACCAAGCTGAAGAGTTACTTACATCTTTTTCAAGGTATTTATTAAGGGTATGTTAGTGAAAATACATCTTACTTTCTATGAATGAGTTGTATCTTAATGAGTGATTGTTTTTCGAATTGTTTTTAATTGAACGAAGTTATCAACATAATTTTTTTTCAATTGGGGGTAGAAAAGGGAAATGGGGAGGAGATTACAAGGTGGGGAATCGATCCCTCACCAATAAGGTAAAAGTTTAGGTAGTCAACCAATTAAGCTACAAAGATTCATGTGGAATGGTGAAAAAGCAACATTTTGATTGGAAAAACATTCCAAGACCAAATATATAACAGAAATTTTTTTCACATATACTCGGCCCATCTCAAAATAATTGTCGTTCTTATTATAAATATCTGTCATAAGATATTTGTCATTTTAGAAGTTTAAAATAACTTTTTAAAAATTTTATTCTTAATAGTACTTGTTCTTGAAAACTACAAATATCTCAATTATGATACATAAATAGAGTAACATTTTAATTTTTTAATAAAAAGAGATTATATCTTACGACGGCATAAATAAAAGTAAATAGTCAAACACCGATTCTAATTAATATTTTCTTAAAGGAACGTGTAAATTAAAAATGCGATAAATATTTTAAGATGAAGGAAGTACTATAAATATGATAAAAAATATACTGAATATTAATACCTAAAAGCATTCCAATGACCTGCCTCTTGATCATCTAATTAATCTGCTACAAATTAAAGAACACAAAAGGAGTTAACCTCAACAAAAAATTATCATACTCCCTTCGTTTCATATTAATTGTCCGCATTATTAGAAATATTTGTCCAAATTATGTCAATTTACAAAATCAAGATAAAATTAATAAAAAAATTCCCATTTTGCCCTTAAAATTAATTTATTTTGAAAATATAAATATTATAAAGTTTCATCAATTGTTAATCTTGGTATTGATGAATAAGGAAAATAAATAGAGTATATTAAAAAGTGTTAAGAGATAAACAGTAAAAATATCCTTATTATTAATAATTTCTTAAAAGACGTATAAAAGAGTAAATGGACAAAGAATATGAAACGGAGGAAGTATAATACTGAAAAGAATGAACAAGATAAATTAAACTCATGTGAATACATCCATTACTAAAATTTATCAACAGCATCAACAACTCATAGGAGGATTTCTTGAAAGAGGAATTTTCATAAACACCAATTAATAGGATTTTAATGAGACATTTATACTAATACTTTGTCTAATTATAATACATACCAATATTATTTTCTATATTAATTGTATAATTTTGGGGTACAAATACAATACTGACATATAAATACAAGTAGAGTGATCTCGGCATATAAATATAACTCCGTAAATCTTGGCATATAAATACAAATCAGTTAGAGTAATCTCGGCATACAAATATGAATCCGTAAAATTTCGGCATACAAATACAAATTTGTATTGTATATTTTGTGGAATCTCGACATACAAAGACAAATATAAGCGTACAAATACAAAGTGTACCAATAGTTTTAAGCCCCTGTTGCGAAATGTAATTGGATTAAACTATTAGTATAGAGTGTAATTAGGCATGAAACTTTGGTAGGTTAAGTAGTTTTTCCTTCTTAAAAACTCTACTTCCAAAAACCAAGAACCCTAAAGAGTGTCCAACAATAACAACCAAGAAAACACCACCATTAAAAGACATAACTGCCAACATGACAACATAAGCCAAACCAATTCTCAAACCATACAGGGTTGTCTGAAGAAGTCCAGCAGTCACGTTGTCAGTGTTCTCGTTAATGTAATTGCTATGAGAGAGAAATTCGACGAAAACCGCAATGAAAAAGACAACAACAAGTGCCAAGATGTACATTCCCAGATTATCGTATCCAGGCCAACCTGAGAAGAGAATCTCAGTATTCTCTCCCCAGAAAAATGTCACGTGCATCATCATGTGACGATGGTTCATCGTCATCCTGCCTCCTCCTCCTGTGTCAATGCTCGGCAGCCCCATAGCCATTCCATGCATGTGGCCGCCGTTGTTTTTTTCTCTACCTCACTTTTGAGGTAATAGTACAAACTGCTTACACTCTATCCTCCTCAATCCTTACTGTGTGAGAATATATTGAGTATGATATTGTTGTTGTTATTGTTTGTCCTAATTCTTGAATTTTGTTGTTGAATTAGGAGATTTTATCTTGGAAAGGAGAGTGTGAGTTATAGGGGGAAACTAGCAAAGTGGTGGTGTGGTATTTAAGTAAGCAAAGAAATTATTGATAGTACATTGTAGTAAATGTACTTTTTTTTGGCTAGTACAAGAGGATTAGACAACAAAATTAAAGGTTGACAATTTGTAAAATGAGATTGACTTTTTCTTTTTATTTGCAGAAACTTCCCTTCATTTTAATTTAGCGTAAGGGGTCGTTTGGCAGAGTGCATTAGAAAAAATAATGAATAAATTAGCTTTGTGTATTATTAGTATCTTGTTTGGTACACTTTTTCAACCTATGTATAACTAATATTCTATTTGGTATTAAAATATGTATAACTAATATATGAAAATCTATAGTATTATTAATGCAACGAGTTTTAATGCATGCATTAGCACGGTTAAAGATATAATTGTATCTCATAATTGTAAAATCGGAAAAAAGGATCTCTAACAATGAAAATGGCTTATATTTGTCCTGTTTCAAATTATTAGTTCCCAATTGCCCATAATGATAATATTTGGATTAAATAGGTGATATTGATTTATTGGTCCGCGTGAATATTAGATCCACTTCATAAATAATCGACCCATCTGAATTTATTTATGGGAAAATTACATGGGATGGCCTCTTGGCCATTTGGCTTACAAAAAAATGGTCAATTTTATCAAACTAACCCACTTCTTCTTTCTTCTAGTAAACTCTTTTTTTCCCATGTTCAGCCATCAATGGCTTCTTCTTCCTTCCTTCTTCTTCTTCTTTCTTTCTTTCTTTGCTGCTTTCAATCTTCCTTCCTTCTTCTTCCATGATCGATCAATCATTAAAGCTTCAAAGCTCGATTTAAAAATTTAACGTACTGCAAACGTGAATCATTTCGAGTGAATTATACACCAAAAGACTTGAAACATCGAGAGGAGCTCATATCTAAAATTTGGGACTGCTTAGAGGAGATTTTGAGTTGATCGGGATTAAAAAAACTTGCAAACTAAGTTGTTAATGATTGTTGTACTTTGTGATGAGGAAAGTATGAATTCATAGATATTGTGAATGTTCTCCAGCAAACAAATCAAGTTTCTGGAAATTGCTTTGTTCTGCAATTTTCTTACCACCAAATAACAGAAACTATACATTTTGTTGTTCAACATTTCATCTGCAATTCCCACAAGCTTTTTCACATTGCTAGAACTTGGATCAACATCTATGTTCACCCCACAACAATCGAAGCTCGATCCGTTAGCCTGCGATTGAGAAAAAGTTTAACTTTATATACTTACTGTGCAAAGAAATTATATATTATTAAATCGTCTAAAAGATAACAATTAAATGTTCGTAAAGAAGTTAGATTAGTAATGTGACATCAAGTTATAATATACACAATATTGATACACGTTTATACACTATTTATACAATATCGATAAATATTTATACATCATTTAAATATCATTTATATAATATTGATACATATTTATACAATATCGATACACGTTTATACATCACTTGTACAATATTAATACATTACATAACTTTTATACAATATTGATACATTACATATACACGCGGCTACTTTTTTGTAATTTTTTTTTGTGCCTAGTTTATTTTTGGGCTATTTTTTTGTAAAGAAAACTTGGCTCTATTTATTGTAAACTAATTACCTTACTGTACATATTTGAAATTATCCCTTTAATTATTTGGTAATTGTTGGGCCTTTGCTTCTAAATATCCCTCATTGTTAAATGATGAAGAAGCTAAGTTGAACCTAAATCTGGGAACCATTGGAGCTTTCTTGCATTTAGGGGTGTTCACGGTTTGGGTAAAAACCGATTCAAATTAAAAAATCAAACCAACACGATTAAATAAATTGACTTTTATTTGATTTGATTTTACATTTTTTAAAATCGATAATATATGGTTTGATTTTGATTTTGTTCAAAAAAACCAAATAAATAACCAAAATCGAACCGACAAATTATATACTTGTTTTTTTATAATTATATATACATAATATATTATTTTTTTATGAACAATTTTAAATATCTTATGTATATGCTTTCATCAAAATTTATTTATATTTTAAATATCTAGTATTAGACGTACGTCATGTTATGTTTTATGTGACAATCTCAGGAATTTTTTTCTTTTTGAATGAATTGTTGTATTTTTTTTTCTTCCTTTTGAATGAATCTTTTCTTTTATTTTTGTGTATGGTTAATAACCGAATAACCGAATCGAAACCGATAGTAACCAAACCGATAAATATATACTCCCTCCATTTCAATTTGTTTGGCCTATTTTGACTTGGCACGGAGTTTAAGAAAATAAGGAAGACTTTTGAACCTTGTGGTTAATAATTGTAGATATGTCAAATGTACCAAAAAATGTCTTTTAATCTTGTGGTCTTAAACATGCCATGTGAAAAGTTGAAATTGAAGAGTTGCTAAAAAAGGAAAGAGACATTCTTTTTGAAACATACTAAAAAGAAAAGTAAGTCAAACAAATTGAAACGGGGAGAGTATTATATTTGGTTTATGGTTTGATTTTAATAATTTAAAAACCGATTATATTGGTTTGGTTTTGATTTTGATCAATAACCGATCCAAATTGACCCGTGAATACCCCTACTTACATTAGTTCTTGAACAAAAAATGCAGGTTCAAAAGAAGAAGACATTCTTGTTTTGTTGAATCCGTTTAGTTGCAAAACATGAAGCATCGAAGGAACTGGGTACAAATATATGATTTCTATAGTTGTATTGGGTTAACCCTGACGAGTAGGATTATTTATGATTGGAGCCACGTGGACCCATATATCAATGTCACTTATTTAGTTAAAGGTCCACATGTGCCATCTCATAATTCCGTCAAAATGATGGGCATTTTTAACCCGAAATTTAACGTTAGGTCCAATAGGTGGTAGGGGGGACATTTTTAACCCGAACATTAACATTAATGGAAATTGAGGTTCCATTATAGGTAGAAGGAGGGAAAATTTAAGCAATTTTCAATACGGGGATATTTTTGATCCTTTTCGATATTACAACTTTCATAGTCTCTCCAATGTTCCACACATTCCTTTTTATTGTTGCTTATTCATTGGTATTGTCTATAACCATATAGATTAATTGAAAGACAAGTAGTAAAGTTAAGCCCAAGCCGGCTGTTTGTAATTTACAATATGTCCTGTCTATCATATACTATATGAATTTATGATATAACAATATATGTTGCATAGATATGAACGTAGAATTCTTAGATTTCGAGCTTAACCATTTGAACGTATTTGTCAAACTCAATCACAAGCCTATATATATTTGTGAAAAATGATTATAAATAGAGTTAGATATACATTTCAGAGGCACTCTTTCTCTCTCAGTCAGAACTCATAATGTCTAAATTCTGAGAGACAGATGGTTGTCGGAGAAGTAGAAAGGCGTTGTGTGGTGCTTGTACCATCTCCCTTCCAAGGACATATAACACCTATGCTTCAACTGGCCTCTGTGCTTCACGCTAAGGGCTTCACGATTGTTATTAACCACTCGGAGCTCAACCCTCCGAATAGCTCCAAACATCCTGAATTCGCGTTCTTGCCACTGAAGGATGGCTTGTCAAACCGCGATCCTTGTTTCTTGAATCTAGTCGACATTATACCAAAAATGAACGTGAATTGCAGAGTTCCATTTCGAGATTATTTGGTGGAAATGATGGAAAAAACAGAAATCTATGGTCGAATCTCTTGCATTGTTTATGATCACCTCATGTACTTCACAACTGAAGTGGCTGATCACCTTAAACTTCCAACTATACTTCTTCGGCCTAGCAGTTGCGCGTACCTAGAAGCAGCTTGCGCCTTTTTCCAACTCAGGGCGGAAAATTATTTTCCATTGTCAGGTACACTACTCAAAAAACAGGAATTAGCGACTGACAAATTCTGTAGCTAAACAGTAATACATCGATAATTCTGTTTAATGACGACGTTCATAGCTAATTCTAGTTTTTTTCTTGTGGTGGTAGTGTTTGGAGAATATTGTGTTTGGTACGTCAAAAAACCGCCTTTCAATGTTCCGCTATTTGAATCGTGAAAACTATTTTCTTCATAAAAATATAGATGCACGTTCATCTGAATCCAATACTTTTTTCACTACCAAGAATTTTTTGTCCATAAAAGTTCATTTAAATCGTTACAAATACAACGGATTCAATGCTATATTCTTTAAAGGTTAAACCATGAAATTTAAATCCTGAATTTATCTCTAGTCGTCGTCAGCATTAAGACTAATTTACCTTCTTGTACCAAAGTACAGAGACTCAGTTGCTGGATCCAGTGCCCAAAGTACCTACCCTCAGGTTCAAGGATCTTCCATTCATTCTCACTTCTGAAATTCCAGAGCCTTTACTACGGTTACTCGAAAAAGTGGCTAACTTAGGATCTTCTGTGGCTATCATTTGGAACACTATCGAAAGCCTCGAGAATCGAGCACTGTCACAACTTCAACAACATTATCAAGTTCCTATTTTCACAATAGGGCCTCTACATAAAATAGCCTCCTCCTCGCTAACGAGCTTAGCAGAGGAGGATGCTAGCTGCATTTCGTGGCTTGATACTCAAGCCACTAATTCTGTACTTTATGTAAGCCTAGGGAGTATAGTAGTTGTGGATAAAAAAGAGTTTATTGAGACAGCTTGGGGATTGTTCAATAGCAACCAACCTTTTTTATGGGTAGTTAGGCCAAGTGATGGTTCGAATTCGATTGAACATCATGATGACCTACCTGATGGATACTTGGAAGCAGTTGGAGATCGAGGACGTATTGTGAAATGGGCACCACAAAAAGATGTTTTGGCACATCGTGCAGTTGGAGGATTTTGGAGTCATTGCGGTTGGAATTCAACATTAGAAAGTATTCTCGAAGGGGTTCCTATGATTTGTAGGCCAGGATTTGGTGATCAGAATGTGAACGCGAGATACTTGACTCATGTATGGAAGGTAGGCCTCGAACTAGGGCCTGATGACTTGACCAGACGTGTCATAGCGAGCACGATAAGAAAACTTATGGTGGAAGAAGAAGGTAAGGAATTGAGACGGAGAGTACTTGATATGAAAGAGGAACTCCAGGTGTCTTTTCGAGATGGTGGCTCATCGTGTAATTCATTGAAGAGTCTATCTGAGTTCATGTCTTCGTTATGATTAGCAGAGATCTATGATCAAGACTAATGTTTGAAAGATCATGTATTCTTGCAATGAAATGGCTCAAAATAACAGTTATATAGTCCCAAGGCAATTTATTTGGACATCGCCATTTAACTTTTACCTAATTTTGAATTTCTTTTGCACGTCATCCATTTTGGAACAACTTCAGATATGGGGTGTCTGA
The DNA here is from genome assembly GCA_003996215.1 of Jaltomata sinuosa. NCBI lineage: Eukaryota > Viridiplantae > Streptophyta > Magnoliopsida > Solanales > Solanaceae > Jaltomata > Jaltomata sinuosa. Next base: position 649,194 of record QJPP01002257.1, read on the forward strand.
AATTGGGTGCATAACTGCAATATCCCCTGTGTAAAAAAGACCATCATCTTTCATGTATTTTGACGTTCCTTCGGGTTCTGTAAGATAACCCAACATGACACACCCACCCTTTAGGTCAATTTCCCCTAATGTTGAACCGTTACGTTTCACACTTGACTCTAGATTCTGGATCCACCACGTCCAATTCTGTCAGCCCATATATCCATGATAGACTACAAATCCTAGAGACTCTGTTCGAAACAGGACAGCAACAGGGGGTTGGGGATCCTGCTGTCATTATATAAAGAGGGTGTTTTAAAGGCTCGCTGTCACGGAAATTTGACATGCTGAGTAGAGGTGGCAAAATAAGCTCAAAAAATCATAACCCGCCAAAATTTAACGGGCTGGCAAGAACTGTATTCCACTAGCCCAGAATATCTATAACTTTTTATTTTAGATGATTGTACCACTTACAACAACAACATACCCAGTGTAATCCCACAAAGTGGAGTCCCGGGAGGGTAGAATGTACGCAGCCTGTACAACTACCTTAGAGATAGCAAGACTATTTCCGATAGACCCTCATCTCAAGAATAAACAATCCAAAGCAATATATATAGAGAACGAAATAACAGAAATAAAGAAAGTAATGGCAAAACACTATAGATAACCTGACAAATCACCCTAAACATTAGTTATAACCGATTGTACCACTTATATTTAGAAAAGTACAGTTGTCAGGTCTTGTTTTACTCTTTTTATATCCCTACGATGTGTCTCTAACTTTTCTTTTTTTCAGTTTTGGTCAGGTTGTTTTGCGATTCATCTATCTTTATTTTTCTTCTTCATTTGATAAATAGTTGGTGATAGATCAGGTAGAAAATACAAACATATGATAGTTCATATATGAAACTCACAAAAACGTGATACTTCAGGTGTATTTTTTAACATTATCTCAAGAAAAATAAAATAAAAGGAGACAAGTGTAGTATCGTGAATCAAACGGGGCCATTACTCTTACTAAATTAAACAAGAAGGGGAGTTCCTGAGGAAAATAATTGAAGAATCTCATATTACAAATCTACCATTTAATTTTTCCTCATCCTTAATTTTGTACTAGAAAAAGAAAGTACATTTACTACAATGTACTATCAATAATTTGGTTGCTTACTTAAGTACCAAAAAGAACTACTTGCCAGTTCCCCCTATAACAAAAATCAAGAATTAGGAGAGGAAAAAAAAATGAACAACGATGGCCACATGCATGGAATGTCTATGGGACCGCCGAGCAATGGCACAGGAGGAGGCAGGATGACGATGAATCATCGTCATGTGATGATGCGCGTCACTTTTTTCTGGGGAAAGAATACTGAGATTCTCTTCTCAGGTTGGCCTGGATATGATAATTTGGGCATGTACATCTTGGCACTTGTTGTTGTCTTTTTCATGGCGATTTTAGTCGAATTTCTCTCTAGTAGCAATTATATTAACGAGAGTAATGTTGATCATGTGACTGCTGGACTTCTTCAGACAACCTTGTATGGTTTGAGAATTGGCTTGGCTTACGTTGTCATGTTGGCAGTTATGTCTTTTAATGGTGGTGTTTTCTTGGTTGCTATTGTTGGACGCTCGTTAGGATTCTTGGTTTTTGGAAGTAGGATTTCCAAGAAATCCTCCTATGAGTTGTTGTTGTTTGCCTGAGTTTAATTTAGAAAATTTTCATAAATAGCTATAGTTTGTACCATAGTTATAAATAGTAATTATAGTTTGCCTAATTACAATTCATATGAACGATTTTAGAGAGGAGAGAGGCGGACGAGATCTCGAGAGAGAGGAGAAAGGCAAGAGAGTTTGGAGAGAGGGGAAAGATGCTAGATATACACAGGCTCTTGTTCATTCTTTTCAGTATTACTAATCTAGTGTACTTAATGATTATTGTCAAAGTTAGATTTAAAAGTAATAATCTCACAAAATAGGCAAATTCTAATTTTACAAAATAACAAAGTTATATTTTTCTTCAATATAGATTATTTGTAAATGATTAAAAGTCAGTCGACATTTCATATTGAGATTTCATGTTTTTATAGTGTAGATTTAACTGAAGATGATTAAAAACTGAAAAGAATAAATAATAAAAATACTCGATTAACTGAAATAATTTAAAGTATATTGTTCATCTATCTTTTTTTTCTTTTATGGATTGTATAATTAAAAGAAGAAATGGAACTCAATGTAATTATTAATATAAAATAAATTTAGACTCTTTAAATCTTTCTTGTACACGTCTCTTATGAGTTAGAAAAGTTTTGACAAAATTAGTTAATTTAATAAAGAAATAATTTCTATAAGTTAATACAACCTTAACTGATTTTAAACCATTAAAACTTTCGATATAGTTCAAATAAGAAAAGATTTAATAAGCAAAATTTTAGTCAATTTCAAATTTTAAATATTAGGAATTTTTATCTCTTTCGAATCAGGAATGATTTAATAGTTATTACTTTATTAATTTTAAAGTCTTAAACATTAGGATAATAATTATTTGGATAAAAAGGTGTTTATTGAGACAACTTGGGGATTGTTCAATTTGGGGGGATTTTGGTCAATTTGTGGGAAATCATCCAATTGAGGGATATATTTATAAACTTTAGTAACGATGAGGGTATAATTAGCCAGATAATATAACGACTTAACTAATAAATGAAAATAGAGGAGTATTTTTTTACCTTTTCCCCTTATATTTATGCATGAGACGTTAAGTTTCGGTGACATACATATACACTAAACTAATTAAAATCGACTATATAAATCATCTATAATTATTTTTTTACTACTTTTAGACCCCATTTATATCATTCAAAACATTTATAAAGGATTACATAACAAAATCTCCCACCTTCGAGGAATTTGTCAACACTTATTTTCATCAATCAACAATATTGTAATATGTTCAACTTTCTTTTATTTCTTTACTAGTAAATTCAATAGCACTTCGCGCGACCATAAATATACTTCATTAGATTTAAAAATTAATGTTATTTGAAAACTGAAAAAAGAAAATGAATATTATAATCCTCAAACCAAAAGGATTAGATTTTATATCTTAATTCATTTAATTATTAATTTTTTATTTTATTTTCTCTAAATATTGATCACCTAAGACGTGATTCCAAGGAAAGTAGATCTATCCAAAGAGATGAAACGATTCGTAATAAAATTTACAATTTAATAAGAAAAGTTGTATTTACATTTGTCTGCATAATTACGTGACAATTGTATATTAAAGTGATATTATTTATTATTATTTTATATTCTCTATAATAGTATATTCATATTTTGAAAAAGTTGTATAAATATTTTATAAATCAATTTCAAAAGTTTTTATACTATTTAAGATCTTTTCGGAGTAAATTAATTCATACATCTTGCTTAAAATATTTGTTCTTAGCGAGATGATAAAACCTTAAAAAAGAATATACACAGTTCTTATTAATAAGTAAAATAAAGGTATGGCAGTAATTCCTACATATTAGTTAAAAGACATGTCTTTGTTAAGAAAATGTCATTTTATAATATTAACAGAAAGAAAAATAAATACATACAAATAGAACAACAAAGAAAAATATAAACAAATATGTAGTTAAGAAGGACAATTAAGGACAATTAAGAAAATTTATTAATAGTAGGTATAATAAATTGAGACGCCATGATTTTTTTCTGCATTAATAGTGAATAAAAAAATTTGAAATATTTAATTTAAAATTATTTATTGAGGCATGTGAAAAGTTAATATGTAATAATTGAGACTTTATTTTTATATACTCAAAAAGAAGAGAAAAGATTTAAAAAAATAAAAAAATTCCTCGTTTCATTTTCCTAGTTGATGAGTCCATGCATGCATTTTCCTTGTAAATGAAAAATTAAAAGAAAAAAAGTATACTATTTATTTAACATATGCAAAGTCAATATAAGAAGTTGTTTTAGAGTAATTCAAAAATTGACTAATGGCAGCAAATCAATAAAAAGTTAAAGTTTATGCATGTTATTGTTAATTGTGCTTAATAAAGTTAATTAAAATCTAAAAACACATCTCTTGAAGTTAAATAATATAACATGAGATTTCAACACTTGAGAAAAATGGTCCTCTTAAGTCTTAAGGGTTTTTATTAAAATATTGATTGTTATCAGATTTTTTTCAGCGGTGGATATAGAATTTTGATATGAGTCATAATTCAATATTCGCAACATAAATAACTTTATGCGTGAAAATTAATTAAAATTATAGTAAAAAATAAATATAAATCATTAACTCTAAATATATAATGGATTCAATGTCATGAATTTTAAAAATTGAATCCATAAAATTTAAATTGCACATATGACTCTGATTCCTCTTATACTTTTTTTCTCCAACTAATTGAACCATGATCTTCGAGAATTGATGCCTAGATGGTCAAGGATTAAAATCATATATCGACCTTTGATGACGTTGATCTCCGCCTTCACGATGTTTATCCCAATCATATGATATGACTGTGTATGTATAGCACTATTTATTTGAGATAATAAATATTTACCATCTAAATTGGACGGAGACACAAAAGTTGAAAAAAATATTTAAAAAAACTGATCTGAATATACACAATATTTGCACTTTCCAAGTATTCAATTTTCAGGCTACAAACAATGACAACAAAGAATATGGACTTCTTTTTACATTAAATAGAAGGAGAAAAAAAGAAAGGAGAAGGATAGAAGAAGTTCAGAAAAGTTGCATAAAGAAGAAAAAATAACGTTACCTTTTCACCGAGCACCAAAATAAAGCATTTTCTCAAAATTTTTGTATTCTTTTGTTTCTCAAATCGATCACGAAAGAACTGTAAAGTTTTGAAGTTTATCACAACACCAAATTATATGACAAAATGTCTAGCTTGACTCCAAAAGATAGATCACATCCTCTGCATAATACATAATCGTATTCAAATTTATTCAAAATAATAGAAAACAAATTTAACAATCTATTAAATAACCACATATAAATGTGTCATACATATATATAGAGAGCAAATAAAATATTACAAAATAGATGAAAACTGCAAACTAAATATTACAATGGACACAAATAAAAAATTTGATCGTAATAACAAATATGGAAGAAAATAAAAAGCATAGACATTAGTATGTAATAATTGTTCCATTTAATGGGGAATTAAAATGATTGTCTATATGAAAGGTAAAAATGAGCAAATTAGGAAGATTAAAAGCATAGTCATTAATACATATTAATTATTCTGTTTAATAAAATAATTCTTGATATGAAAGATAAAATTGAGCAAATTAGGAAGATGAAAAGTATAGTCATTAATACATATTAATTATTAAAAAAAAATGGAAGACAAAGAAGTAAAAAATGATTCTTGAAAAAGAAATAAATAGCAGTAATAATGAGGAAAGAGAAATTGTAAGTGTGTGGAATTTTCCGGAGATTTCTTAAACATAAAATAGGAAAAAAAAATAAAAAACTGAGAAAATAGATAAATAGAAATGCTGATCATATAGAGCACCACGTCACCGGGTCTATAACTCTACTTTATATTATATATAGATGTGGCATTGAAGATACAATCAAGGTAGAATGGAAACCCCAAAGCTCAAGAAAATGCGTAGGATTAATAAACTAACTGCTCCTTCCGTCCATCTTTACTTGTCCATGTTTGACTTGACACGTTCCTTAAGAAACAATAAATATAAAGATAATTTTACTATATTAACCCTATCAATTTTAAGTCATTTTAATATTGAGAAATAAATAGTATTTAATAGCAAGGATAATATATATGTGATAAATTATCTCTTGATTTTTTAAACTGGACAAGTAAAGTTTGACAACTATTTTTAGTATACTGGATAAGTAAAATATGGACGGAGGGAGTAATCTCCTACTCATTCGATCTTTCTATATTGGGGTTTCTTGTGCTTCTCCTTGCTCTCTTGTCCAATGGGGAGTCAATTGACATCCCATCACCGAAAACGTACAACGTGTATTTACAGGTCAACCTTTTTATGTGTGTATTCCATATGTTGATCGCCTTTTAACTTCTTCGTGTGGTCAACCTTTTTATGTGTGTATTCCATATGTTGATCGCCTTTTAACTTCTTCATGTTCTTACTCTTTTTTTCCACCAATAATTTCTTAAGTGGACTCATTCATTCAAGAGGAACTGAAGATGGACAGGGATGTAATAACAGGCTTGCACTAAATCTTGAAAATGCAGATAAATCAAAAAATTATTGTTCTGCCAATTGATAAAGTCTAGAGAAGACGGGGCCTTTGATGCCACTCAAGTAGAATTCTGCTATCGAACTAGGCACCTCCCATATCATACAAAAGTTGTGCAATATTATTTTCCGAGTCATATGAAATAACCTTATCACCTACAAGTAAAAGATATGTGGATTAACAACATAAATATTCATATTTGACATCTTGATATACACTAGAGTTTGCAGATATAAAAGCCCTTGGACAATTAAGAAGTGTGTTACTGATATTTGCAGCATACTTACTGACCCATACTGCATCTTGACTACGAAATTAATCCCGAGGTACCACGGATTAATATCTACCTCGTCACACAATGCATAATAGAGAAGCTCACCCGATACTCCAAGAGCACATGAAACACATGTATCCCTCCAGGCATCCATCTCTTCAGTCAATTGCATAGCGGAGAAATGCCTATTGATACTATCATAAAGAATAATTTGTGATTCTTCGTTAATCCAATAGATGACTCCGGTCGATTACCCCAGCTGATGCTAATTTCATCCATTTGTAAAGGGGTACTTTGAGAGGTACATCTAGCGGGAAATTGCCACACATGAGTCTCAGAAGAGAAGATTTCAATTGTTACACTCAAACGAAAATCAAACCAAGGTATTGCACAAAGAACTATAGTAAAGGAGATCACATCTTTTTCAGGGTCATCTACTTTATAATGAAATCCGATGGCTGCAAATTTTATGCAGGATGTTTGATTTACAGGGACGGCAAAATGCTGCCTCGACGCAGGATTATAAACATAATAAATCCTCTGATTTCTTAAATCCTCGGCAATAAGAATGAAATCGTCAGAGGATGCAATAATTTATGATCCCCTGCCAAGAAAATTGACTAACTCATCTAAATTACTATCAATCACTTCTGATAATTTCCTCGACGAGAAGGAAAAATGAATATTCGTACATTCTTTGATGGGATTTCTACGTTCACAAAAGAAACACATCATGTACGGATGAGTACTACACACACATACAAACTTGCAAGAGATTTTGAAGGCAAATGATGTAATATTTCGATTAAGATATCCTCTGACAACTCAACTACACTTTTATTAGGCAATTTGTGTAGATGTTTCATACACTACAAGAAAAAGCTTTATTTAAAACCAACATTCTGGGACGAGTTAATAATATCGTCTTTAAAAGTACATGTATTGGGACGAGATTATATTCCGGTCCCTAATTCTGTATGTTATTGTGAAGGTACAAAATCTAGTTTCTAAAGAAATTAGTAACTGGTCCCAAATTATAATGTAGAGATGGGAGCGGGAGAAAGTGCGTCAAATGTAATACTAAAATATTAAAATAAAAAATATTTAACTTAAATCTCGTGTAATCTTAGATCCGTGAAAACAAGCACTTTAATTGTTAAGCTCAAATTTCCTTAGTAGGTCACAGAGTATTCAAGCAAAATACTGAATTATGAAACAAATTATTTAACTTAAATATGAGACTAGAAGAAATTCATAACTCTCAATTCAATAAAAAAAAAATGGGACAAAGGTGAGATTTTTGTGTATACAATCTAATTCCAAACTTCCCTAGTAATAGTAATCTTGGATTCCTCCAATAAATTGGAATTTTATCAACTAATAAAATTGATTTTTTCGTATTTCACTTGCAAGTTTAAGAAAATTTAGTAGTGATCATCTAATTTATAGCACAGATGATAAAAAGTTATTTTAGGGGATATTCAAACTCGTAGATTAAATAAAAGTTAGTAACGGAAGCAGATTTTGTAAAACAATGAGAATAATAAGGAGACTTGTGATAACTTTAAAGACACACTTGATGAATTTATATAGCGTCTCAATAAAATTAGTGGCCTAAAGCCAAATTTTAATAAGAGATTTTAAATATATGCACATACGCACAAAAATAATAATAATAACTTAGACTAGTATTTTTTGTTCTTACATGCTACTTCTATTTAGTGTAATATTCTTCAAAAAACATTAAGCGTTTAACTTCACATAATAATAATATTATTTATAAAAGTAAAAATTAGTTCTAGTTAGTAAGATGTTACTCATTGTATGCGATGCATTACCTTGGATATTATTGTAAAAAATTTATTTATTAATATGAATATTTGAGTTGTTTAATTCAAAGTTCAAAAATATTTCTAATAAAAAATAGATAGTCTTCTTTCTTTCTTTCTTTTTTAATTTAAATTTTGTACCTTTTATTTTTTATAATCTTTAATATTGCTTTAAGTGAAATTAAAATCATAAAATTCACTATTAAAATTTTTTGTGGCCTTAAAATTTTGGGAGCCTAAAGCAAACGTTTTACTAGTTTTACCCTTGAGCCACCCCTGAGAGCTAGGTTTTCGTTATATGTTTATGTATGTCTGGTTGATTTGTGAACAAGTTATATTAGGATCATAATAATGTAGAGATTATAATACCAAAAGTAAATAATGATGAGATTTTAAAACTAAAATACCGAGCCAAAATCTGATTTAAAAATTGTTTCTTTTCATTTAAGAAGGGGTGATAATACGAAATACTTGTCGAACATAACTTGCACCTCGAACCAATATGAAGCATCACAACTCTAAACATTAATCACTTAACTAATTTTAGAATCATGATTAGATGATACAATAATATTGGATAACATTAATCACTTAATCCCGAAAAGGAGATACAATAATATTAGATCAATACATGAGGGTGAAGAAAGAAATCTGGTTGGGGGCTAATAATGAGGAATTCAGATTTAATTATATGGTTGGATATCGGATCAATACATATGAGTTGAGAAAGTTAATTCACATTGAATTAACATTAACTATACACGCAGTTGTTCAAAACGGAATTGTGTAGGGCAATGCATACAAATCAACATCAGGAATGTATTGTGCCCGTGGCGGGCACAATGCAAGGCAAGTTGTGTCAACATTTTTTTCCTCCACTCGCATTTTCTTAGGTTTTCTTTGGAATAGCCATGATTGATCATCATCGTCGTCTAAGTCAAGATTATCAGTACTTTGCAGACTTGGTGGATGCCAGTTCTCTGTCAAATTCTTGTACTCGTGAAATTCATGCGTCTTCCTTTTATTGCTCCTCTCCAATTGAGTCTCCCATATTTTCTTCAACTCCGTGACACTTTCAGTTGTTCCTTTAATTCCCTTATTATTGCAATTTTTCGGCAGAGCAACTTGTACAGTCTTCTGTGTTCCTATGCCACTCTGTTTTTCTTTCTTGATCTTGATCACTTCATCTTCATCATGAATAGTATTACTAGTGTCGTCGCCATATTTTTCATCATCATCATCAATAATCAAGTTGTCATCGTATGATATCTGGGGTGCATTATTATGTTGTATTTTCGCTTCTCAATTTCGAATATATCAGCAGAATTCTTCTTTATGGAGAAACAACTCATAACACTTATTCCTTACACTCAAATAACAGTTATGACTGTCAAGAAACAACTCAAGGCCTTTGCCCTCTTATAGGAGAACTTGATTACATATTTAGACTCAATGGCTTATAGCTAGGGTGTCCATGTAATCAATTTCAGATTTCGTACAGTTGATTCGGAGTTGACTTTGACTCTGAACTCTGAAGTGTCCTAAAATTATGGTAATAGTTTTTTTAGACTAATTTGGATCCGTTATTTATGTCATTTAATAGATCGCAACTAATGGAGGCCATTTGAAGAGAATTTGGCATGTCAAGCGAGATTTGTGCATCGATTATAAGGGCAAGTAAGGCTTAAACTCTTAGATTACTTAATTTTCCTAAAAACAATATGATTTGTATTGTATGTATGAATTTAAATCATTTAGTTCGTGTGAGTGGCCAAGCATGACCAAAATTAGGTAATTTTCAAGTTTCTAAAGTAATGACTACGTGAGTCCTTTAGCATAATTTTTCTTAAATAGATAATTACTATAGACGTAAAGATTGATTGACAATTACCCACTTTATCATATCTTCATAGGAGCATACTTCATCAGGCCCAAATGGGTTCGATCGGAGGTAGATGCTAGAGTTGTAAGTGACCCAAGTAAGATGTGGATAAATTATCCTCACTCCAAAAGACGGGGTAAGACATGGACAAATGTGTAACTTGTCTCGTGAGCATAGATTCATATATTCAGTGTATTTCACGAGTTTCTTGTTTATGCTTCATGATTTCAGCTTCAGCTTCATATTTATTTATTGTTATACTTATATTGTTTAATTGCTTTTATACATTATCAGGGATTTCTAAGACTTGCCCAGGGAGTAAGATGAGAGAGAGTCAATGATCTTGCTAGCTAGGTCGTATAGACTCACGCTTATTGATGTTCGTATGTGCGCATGTGTTTTTAACGACGACTAGGTTGTCGATATCTAATTGTTCCAGCTTTCTTCATTCCAGTTCAATCAAGGTAAGCCACCATTAGATCAAGGCGGCCTCTTCTTCTTTAGTTTACTTAGTAGTATTCCGAGTTGTGCCTCATACTTTTGTATTCAAACTAGTAGTTTCATGCCTTAGTCATATTATTGGGTTTATGGGTAGACTTGGTATTTTTGTTTCGCTTCCGCACTTATCTTTATATTATGAGACTTTTATCATAATCCTTCCTTATCTTTTGATTATCCGCATGCTTAGCTCAAACGATTCGCCTCATGGGTAAAAGCTCGCCTGGTGCCCTTTCGCGACTTTAGTGCTAAATTTGTAAAATTAAAAATTAAGCCTCCCTATACAATGGGAATTCTAAAAATATATTTATTTCTCTGATATTACTACTTCTATATATTTATTAAGTTTTGTAATGACGGGGTATAATATTTGAGATAGTATAACGAGGGACAAACTTAACTAATAAATAAAAGTCAAGGAGTATTTTTGACCTTTATCCCATAATATTTAGTTTTTCAGTTTGTACGTGTATGTTTACTTAATTGTTGATTCACTTCAATCTTTTCTCCGTCTTAACTTTTTCAATTACTTCGAATAGAATGTCATGGGAAAGGGTTTAGACTAACTATCAAAATAGGCAAATTTATGCCGCGCCGACTCCCCTTTCATTATAAGGCAAGGAATTAGACCAAGGAGAATCTCTATAGGAACTAATCTCTTATATTTCGCACATAGATCGAGACACAACCCCAGGGCTATTGAAAAAGATATAGATCAATCGCCCTAGATAAACCACTACATCCCTTAAATTATTTCATTTTAATTTATCTATGTTTACTTAATTGTTGATTCGCCACCCCACCCGCACCCCTCCCTCCCCCCGACCTATATTTCAAAATACCATCATATAATGGGTGTTGATCAATTTTGGTTTCATCAATTTGCGATATATGATCTTTCGTAGAGCTCGTGTATTGTAAGTGAACCAAACTTGTTTGTAGCGAGCCTTCCATCAAGGCCAGTGAAGTTAGTGTGTTGTATGATGGGCAATTATCTCCTACGATTCATAGAGGACTTATCTGTTAGTGTCCTGAAATCAAACCTTTTCACTCTTTTAACTTTTTTATTTTATATGCTTAGCGTGGTGAATATTTTTTTTACACACATAATCCATGGATTCTATATGAAATAATAGTTTATATCTTTCACATACAAGTTTACCACTTAATCATAGCTAAGTAATAGGGATAATTTCAAAAATATACAAGTAATTAACTTACATTGTAAAAATATAGTTTAAAACTTACATTACAAATCTTTATCCAAAATGCAATCTGATATACAATATACAAATTTTTCATAGTTTCTTCTTACAATAATGTTTAGAAACTTGATATACAATATTATACACTCAATATATAATGTTATATAAAATTACAAGAGGTATTTATACACTTATATAAAATATATAATTTTATACACTATTATACAAACTAGAATTTCGTTAAACTTCATCGACTGATTTCTCTCAAACGGCAAGATGAAATCTTCTGAAAATTTGTGGAGAGGTAGATCTAGTGATGCCCTATCAACCCCAATAGGCAAGACATCATGAATCACAACAGAATTCGATTGGAAAATATTTTGAAATTTTTTGGCAGTTTGCTCCTGAAATTTCACTATAATAATCGCGTCTGTAATTTGAGATTTGCCAAAGTTGTGAATGGAATTTCAAGATGATTATTATTACATTGGATTCCTCTCGTCAAGATCTATAATTTGACTCCAAGTTTGAATTTTTTGGAGGTCGACAGGGGGTTGTAGCACCATGACAGCCTTTTATGGCCCTTAAGCTCCTCCTTTGGGCCAATTTAGGTAAGCATTGAAAACCTTAGCTAAATTATGTAAAGTAAAGTTATGGGTTGTACTAGAGTGTAATTATCTCTAAGTAATATGTATTGTTCCTTTAATTTTTAATTATTAAGATTAATTTTGGATAAACTACCTAAAGAGACATACCTTCTTGCTATATCTACTAAATATCTCATCACTTTATTTTAATTACATAATATATCATATGTTAATAAAAAATTCCCTTTCTTTTTCTCAGATACATCACCTCCCAAAAGCACAGCATATCGCACCTCTTCCGCCTAATATCACGACAATTCTCAAATTTCAAATCCAAATTTTAATATTCACAGTTAATCCAAATTTCAAATCCTCCATTGTCTTCTTCAAAGTGGCTTTGCTCACCTGCCCAGCCTCTCCCATTTTGTTTCTCTTTCCTCACCTTCAATAAATCAGCTTCTTCCATCAATATCAAAGATTTTATAAAATCCATTACTAGTAAATATGAATCTTCTTTTTCTCTTTTTTATGGGAAGAAATTTAACTTTGCTCTCTTAAGTTTTGTGAGATTTACAGCTTGTTTGGCACAAAGAAAATAGAGTTTTTCAGTCAGATCTGTGTTTCTTCTTATTCTTCATCTTCTTCTTCTTCTTCTTTTAAGCATGTATCTATGCACGGATACATGTATCAAAAGTTCCGATGAGAAAAACTTGATACTAGATACATGTATTTTGGATTCACTGTATAAAATTTATATTGGATACACCAAATTAATACTGGATACACTAGATTAAATTAATTATGGATACATGTATTTTGGATACAATGTATGAAATTAATATTGGATACATCAAATTAACACTAGATATATATAAAATAAATACATGAAATTAATATTAAATACATAAATACATAACAAATACATGAAATTAATACTAGATATATATAAAAAGATTCATGAAATTAATACTAGATATATATAAAAAGATTCATGAAATTAATACTTGATACATATAAAATGATACATTAGATGAAATTTGGTGAATATATATGTGTATTATTGACACCAGGTACATGTATCTTTGGGAAGAAGAAAGAGGTGTGGAGGTGTAGCAACGAATGAGACGATAAGATTTTGATTTTTTCCTTTTAAAAATGAAGAAGACGAGCTAGTTTTGATTCTGTTCTGATTTGCAACGTGACTCTCTCCTTATTTTAAGCAATTTCAGTTACTTTCCGTTTAGAAATATCAATTATGCCGCGATGTATCTGAGATACATCAATTATGCTAGGACTAGTGATGTATCCGGAGCCCAAAAAGTGGTAAAAAGCGTAAATAGGTAAAGTAGTATTTTTTAAAGAAATTAAAAATTAAATATGTGTGTTTTATGTTGTTTGCCTATTAATTTTAGTATGGTATAAATACCCAACATGAGTAAGGTTTACCATCATTATTTGTATTAAAGGATGACCTGTTAGAATAACATTTCTCATTAACATCATTCCCAGAACCCACTCGTGAGATTACTGGATACGGTACTGTTGTAGATAGAAAGTTTGCATAATTATGACAAATGTGGAAGGAGGAAATGTCATTTACATCAGAAGAATCATATGACAAAAGCTTAAGAATTTTTATTTGCATAATTTAGCCAAAAAGTACTCTGAAAATCCAATCCGCTTTTCTTTATCAACCATGTAATGTTACACTACCATAAATCTTTGAAAACAAAATCAAAATTTCATGGCCTTGGTTTCACCATTGATCAAAACCAAAAATGAAAAATTGAGAGAATCCCCTGAACCCCTCGGGTTCCCGGAGTCTAGAATAATTAGTAATGCTAACACGAGCACCTTACCGTCTCTAGTGGTATCAGCGGGAAGTTTTACACAATAAGGTTTCGATTTAATTCTCATCATACTCCTTCCCACTTAACGTAATATAATTTACCAAATGAAAAACACAATCCTGACTCTCATACAATGCCAGAGTTTTTTGAACAAAAAATATATGATCAGGTGTAGAAGAATTTCACATGTGTCGACCTCCATTAGCGAGCATCTGACCGATGATGAAAACAAAGCAAAATGTGACTCGAATTTTTTGCTAACTATAGGTATACCAAAGCTATCTACGTTTTCAGTACAAAATTACCATAAGCCAATCTGAAACATAGTTGGAAGAACTAAACAGGTATGATAATTTAAAGAAAGAAAACGAGAGAACACATAATTATCCCCTGAAGTAAGACCTTTATTTCAAGGAGACACTTGAACTTTGCAGTTATATTCTAACTCGCGAGCCTCGTTAATGTAGCATAATGTTTGAAAAGCATGCATGTGTGGCATGAGAAACCAAAAATTCACAGGAGCAACACTGGTTAGATTGTTTGACAATTACTCTGCATCCAATTACACAACATTGTTCAAGTAGTGGTTGTTAAATTTTTTTAAGACGAAAATTCAAAGTGAAAGGGATTTGTGTGTTAAGTAGCTTTAATTGAAATCTCCACGGGAAGACTCAATTGAATTAATTGAAAATTCAAACAATTGCCTTTATAAAAGATAGTTGGACGTAATTTCTAACAAAGTACAAGCTATGTGATAGCAGAAAGTAAATATATAGATATGAAATCAGGAAATAACTTACCTGCATCCGGTGTTTACATCAAACCTAGCATTTTAAAAATTTGGCTTCACAAAAGTTGCACATCAACAATATTTGCCGAAAATATCACTTGAATTGGTTGAGTGAATTTATATGTGAAATGACAATAATTGAGTGATTTTTTCATTATAAAACAAAGACAAATGACTTTCTGAAATGATAATCAATAGTTGAGTGACCATGTGAATAATCAACTCTTGACGTCAGCTATATATGAATTCTCACTAGTCATATCACTTTAGAGGTAATGTAATCCAGAAATTTATCGGTCTAAGACTGAGAATTGTCAGGTATGGTCAACTAATTTAGAGATGAGAATTGAGAACCACACATGTCATGATCTTTGTCTCATGACACAACAAAAACTATTTGGCCACTTGGTTAATTAATTCCTTGGTCTTTAATTACTTTCCCTAGAGAGTGAGACAAAGACTCATTGACTTCCAAGTCGTGCTGATTCCAGCCGTATTTTATACGCAAATCTTGTACTGATTATTACATTATAAAAAGTGTACCCAACACAAGTTCATCGAAAAACCAAGAAAATCAACTCAAAATCATTTAGCAAATACAGGATGATGGTTCCCAAATTACTTTCTCTACTTCAGTTTCTCATTCTCTTCACGGTTACATTTGCTTCCACCGAGGAAGCAACTGCCCTCCTGAAATGGAAAGCAACTTTCCAAAACCAGAACAATTCCTTCTTGGCTTCATGGAAACTAAGTTCTAATGTGTGCAACGACTGGTATGGAGTTATATGCTTTAATGGTAGGGTAAACACGCTGAATATTACAAATGCTAGTGTTATTGGTACACTCTATGCTTTTCCATTTTCATTTCTCCATTTTCTTGAGTATCTTGATCTTAGCAGGAACAATATCTCTGGCACGATTCCACCTGAAATTGGTAAACTCACTAATCTTGTCCATCTCCACTTGTCGATAAATCAGATATCAGGCACAATCCCACCACAAATCGGCTCACTAGCCAAACTTCAGGCCCTCCGCATATTTAACAACCATTTAAATGGTTATATTCCGGGAGAAGTAGGTAACCTAAGGTCGCTTACTAAGCTATCTTTGGGTACTAACTTTCTTATTGGTTCTATTCCTATTTCATTGAGGAACTTGACCAACTTGTCTTTTCTATATCTTTATAAAAATCAACTTTCTGGCTCTATTCCCGAAGAAATAGGTTACTTAAGGTCTCTTACGAAGCTCGATGTGGGTACTAACTCTCTTAATGGTTCTATTCCTTCTTCATTATGGAATTTGACCAACTTGTCCCATTTGTATCTTAGTGAGAATCACTTTTCTGGCTCCATTCCAAGAGAAATAGGTTACCTACGATCTCTTACTGAGCTAGATTTGTCTAATAACTCTCTTAATGGTTCTATTCCCGCTTCATTGGGGAATTTGAAAAGCTTGTCTATTTTGTATCTTTTTGAGAATCGCCTTTCTGGTTCTATTCCGGAAGAAATAGGATACCTAAGGTCTCTTACGGAGCTAAATTTGGGTGTTAACTCCCTTAGTGGTTCAATTCCTGCTTCGTTGGGGAATCTGAAAAACCTCAATAATCTGGGATTATCCAATAATCAACTCACTGGTTCAATTGCTGCTTTCTTTGGCAATTTCAGAAATTTGCAAGTTTTGCTTCTCCATTATAACAATTTTAGTGGGGAAATTCCTTCATCTATGTGTAATTTAACATCACTGGAATTGTTGTATCTGTCGCGAAACAACTTAAAAGGAAAAATCACCCAATGTTTGGGTAATATCGGCGGCCTCCGGGTTTTGAGGATGTCGTATAATAATCTCAATGGAGATATTCCTTCGTCTTTTTGCAATTTAACATCACTAAGAATTTTAGATTTGGCAAGAAACAATCTTAAGGGAGAAATTCCGCAATGTTTTGGCAACATGAGTGGTCATCTTGAGGTTTTGGATATGCACCACAACTATCTTTCTGGAACACTTCCAACAACTTTTAGCATTGGAAGTGGACTCAGAAGTTTCAACTTTCGTAACAACGAACTAGAGGGGAAAATCCATGTATCTTTGGCGAATTGCAAAGAGTTGGAAGTTCTTGATTTAGGAGATAATTACCTCATCGACACATTCCCGGTGTGGTTGGGAACTCTTCCAAAGCTGAAAGTTTTATGCTTGAGATCGAATAAATTGCATGGACCCATTAGAACCTCAAGAAATGAAAACATGTTTCCTGAGCTTCGAATCATCGATCTCTCTTTCAACGCCTTCTCAGGAAACTTACCCACAAGTATGTTTCAACAATTGAAAGCCATGAGAAAAAATGATCAAACAATGAAGTCACCAAGATATATTGGAGATGAATATTACCAAGATTATACAAGAGTTGCAACCAAAGGTCTAGAGCTTGAACTTGTTGTAATTCTGACTGTTTACACCGCTATTGATCTTGCAAGTAACAGATTTGAAGGACATATTTCAAGCATTATGGGAGATCTTATTGCGCTTCGGGTGCTAAACTTATCTCATAATAGATTGCAAGGTCATATACCACCATCACTTGGAAGTTTATCTGTAGTCGAATCATTGGACCTTTCGTTTAACCAACTCTTTGGAGAGATACCACAACAACTCGCTTCTCTTACGTTTCTTGCATTCTTAAATCTCTCCCACAATCATCTCCAAGGATGCATCCCTCAAGGGCCCCAATTCTCTACATTTGAGAAATATTCATATGAAGGAAATGATGAATTACGTGGATTCCCAGTTACGAAAGGTTGTGGCAATGATCGTGTGTCTGAGACGACAAATTATACTGTATCTGCACTAGACGATCAAGAAAGCAATTCTGAATTTCTCAATGAATTTTGGAAAGCTGCTCTTATGGGCTATGGAAGTGGACTATGTATTGGATCATCCATAACATATTTCATGATCTCGTCTGGAAATATGAAATGGCTTTCAAGAATCATTGAAGAAATGGAACACAAAATTGTTATGCGAAGGAGAAAGAAGCAACGACGTCAAAGGAATAACCGAAGAAATAATCGCTTCTAGACAATTCACCAATGGAGCAAGATTTGATTTCAGAACTTCAGGTATTCAAGTTAATATATTTATGGTGATGTCTTAAGATAGTAAAAGTTTGACTATATATAATATGCGACAGGGGAGGAATCAATTGAATAAAATTTCAAATCTTTACCACAATTAGTTGGAAGCTGTCATTACAGGGACTAATACAATCAATGATCTAATAATATGATTAATGAATGTTTTAACATGTTTTTCAATCAGAAACCAACATGTTTTAACATGTTTTTCAATCAGAAACCAACATGTTTTAACATGTTTTTCAATCAGAAACCAACATATAGTTCGATTTTAGCATGGTTCAGCTATACAACACTCTATGAAAATAATTTACTATAGTGTTTGACTCACAAACTTTTTTTTCGAAATTTCAGAATGTCAAAGATAAGAAGGCGTTGGCGTAATGGATTGGGTCTGAGAGCAAGGACAGGTTCTAACGAAAAAGATTGGATCTTGAAGAGAGTTCTAAAGAAAGTATGTAATTTTGATTACTGGAGTTTAAGCAAAAATGGAAATAATTTATATTATCTGGCTAAGTATACACCTGATGTTACTAATCTTAACAAATATACCCCTCAATTGAATTTTTTTAGACCAAAATTACCCGATTTCCCTTAAATAAGCCGACCTGACCTGACCATCTAATTAAAATAACTCATACCAAATATACCACAAATAGCCATTCTTCCTTGTCTTTCTCACTTTTGCCACCAACAGTGAAGAAAGAGATGAAGAAGGAAGGCTGAGTGTCCGATCCTCTCTTGCTCGCAAAATCGCTTCTGATTCTGACTGCATTCACCTCCATTTTTTCAGTTCTATTTCACTTAGGTTGGTCGAGCTCGAGTTTGGACTCAAAAATTTGGAAGTCACACAAGGATCTGTTGGTTTGGAGGAACAATTTGAAGAAGAAGGCAGTCCGTCATTGAAGCTCGATCAAAAGCTCAAGTTCAAAAAATTAAATTGCCACAAATGAGCTCCGTTTCAAGTGAATATTATTGCAAAAACATCATGGCCAAAGGAATTGGTATAAACATCATTGTGATCATGTTTTTCATGGTAATGACAACAACACAAGGAATAGCACCAACTCCTTGTTGTCATCCCCCTGTATTTTATTGTTGTCCTTTCAAAGATAGTGGTGTTCATAACATTCCATTGCCTTCCATCAACAAATTTTCCAAACACACAAACCATCTGCAGCTAAAACACCCATGACGAATCGTCTTGCTTGCTTGTGTTGGGAAAGGCAAGGCACTAACAAAGAATGCACAACAGGGTAGCAGCGGAAGAATACCCAAGTCTAAACTTTCCCTTTCAATTTGAACCAAGAGAAGACAAACAAACCAAGCACAATGGTAATAAGGCAGCAAGAATATCAACCAAAAGAAATACGACAAGTCAAAATAAACCAATCACACGAGACACCAAGATTTACGTGGAAAACCCCTTCGGTGTGAAGAGTAAAAACCACGGGACCAAAACCTCCACTATAATCACCAAGAGTTACAATAATGTTCTCCAAAATGGCCACCAAGGAAGATCCAAACAACGAGCAACACTACATAAATCACAACACCAAAAACAAGAGAATAAAAGGAGCAAAAGCACCGAAAAAACGCAGCTACTGTTCACGGATGCAAAACTGGAGCTACGGGATACCAAATCCAACTCTGTCAGTTTCTAATCAAAGATTGAGATGAGAGGAACAAGCTGTCCAAAAATCAGATCAATCGGATAAGAAACGAAGCGGGAATCGCAATTTGAAGTTGGCAATTTAGGGCTGAAATTGGGCGCGAAAATCTGCTCTTTCTCTCTATGTGTGGCTGCTGAAAAATATTATGTGGATTATGAAATAAGACCTAAAAAGGTCTATATATATGCCCCATAGAATTGGGCCTATGGGCAAAAGTGGGTTGGTCCAAATTGAGCTTTATTTATCCACATAGGAAGGGAAAAAGACCCATAACCCCAACAATTCTCCCTCTCACGACTATGTGGAGGAGACCGCCATCCCGGCGATCATGCAACAATCTTCAAATTTCCATCTTGGCAAAACTTTAGTCATCATATCGGAACCATTATCATCCGTATGAATCTTCTCAAGTTCAAGCAACTTAGAATCCAACACATCTCGAATCCAATGGTATCTCACATCAATGTGTTTAGACCGACCATGGAATGTAGAATTCTTGCCAAGATGTATAGCACTTTGACTGTCGCAATAAAGCACATACCTCTCTTGAGCACAACCAAGTTCCCCAAAGAATCTCTTCATCCAGAGCAACTCTTTACAAGCTTCAACGGCAGCAATAAGCTCAGCTTCTGTAGTAGATAGAGCAACACATTTTTGCAACCTAGATTGCCAAGACACAGCTCCCCCTGCAAAAGTAACCAAGTACCCTGAAGTAGACTTGCGAGTATCAACATCACCAGCCATGTTTGAATCAGTATAACCATAAAGAATAGGCTTCCCTGTACCAAAACACAAACTCAGACTAGAAGTGCCACAAAGATATCTCATGATCCACTTCACAGCATTCCAATGTTCTCTTCCCGGATTAGAAAGAAAACGGCTCACAATACCAACAGCATGAGCAATATCTGGTCTTGTACAAATCATTGCATACATTAAACTACCAACAGCTGAAGCATAAGGAACTTTCTTCATATCTTCCTTCTCATCACCACTGGAAGGACACTCTTTCGTGCTCAACTTGAAGTGCATAGCTAAAGGTGTACTGACAACCTTAACATTATTCATGTTGAACCTTCGAAGTACTTTCTGAATGTACTTCTCCTGTGATAACCACAACTTCTTGGCCTTTCTGTCACGGACAATCTGCATGCCAAGAATCTGCCTTACTGGTCCTAAGTCTTTCATAGCAAAAGACTTACTCAACTCTTGCTTCAACTTTTGAATCCTGCAAGCATTATAACCAACAAAAAGCATGTCATCAACATAAAGCAACACAATAATAAAGTCACCATCAGAGAATTTTTGCACAAAAACACAATGATCTGAAGAAGTCTTCTTGAAGCCCTGCTGACTCATAAAAGAACCAAACTTCATGTACTACTGTCTAGGAGCTTGTTTCAAGCCATACAAGCTCTTCTTCAATTTGCAAACATAATTCTCTTTTCCCTTGACTTCAAAACCTTCCGGCTGCTCCATATAAATTTCTTCATCTAAGTCACCATGGAGAAAAACAGTTTTAACATCCATTTGTTCAATCTCTAAATCTAGACTTGCGGCTAAGCCTAGAACAACACGAATGGATGACATCTTCACAACTGGAGAGAATATCTCATCAAAATCAACTCCCTTTTTCTGGTTAAAACCCTTCACAACTAATCTAGCTTTGTACCGTGGAACTGGATTGTCATCTTCATGTTTCACCCTGAAAACCCACCTGTGTTTTAAAGCTTTTCTGTCTTTAGGTAACTTAACCAAATCAAAAGTATGATTATCATGTAAGGATTTAATCTCATCTTCCATAGCATCAAACCATCTTTCTTTTTCTCCACTATCCATGGCTTCATCAAGACTCTCAGGTTCTCCCCCATCAGTCAAGAGTACATACTCATTGGGAGAATAACGAGATGAAGGTAGTTTCTCTCTAGTAGATCTTCTGAGAGAACTCTCTGGAGCATCAATAGCAGCTGGTTGCTGGCCAACCACATCCTCTTGCACTGGAGCATCAACAACATCCTGGTCATTCTGAATATGATCATCATCTTCATTATCAACTTGATTTTCATTATTATGAAGATTTTCTTCAGGTGCAGTAGTCAAAGGAACTGGATCAATATCAACTAGGCTCTCACTACTCTGAGAATCAACCTTCTCAGTTTTGTCAAAATCTTCAATTGTTTGGTCTCCAAAAAACACAACATCACGGCTTCTAACAAGTTTCTTCTCAACTGGATCATAGAAACGATAGCCAAATTCATCTTGACCATAACCAATGAAGATACACTGTCTAGTTTTAACATCCAGCTTTGACCTTTCATCCTTAGGAACATGAACAAAAGCTTTACACCCAAAGACTCTAAGATGATCATAAGAAACACTCTTACCAGACCAAACTCTGTCAGGGACATCACTATTCAAAGCAACAGTAGGAGATAAATTGATAACATAAGCAGCAGTATTAAGTGCTTCTGCCCAAAAGGAATCTGGCAGCTTAGCATCTGAAAGCATACATCTAACTCTCTCAACTAGAGTTCTGTTCATCCTCTCTGCTAAACCATTTAACTGAGGAGTCTTTGGAGGAGTTTTCTGATGCCGAATACCCTTCTCTCTGCAATATTTATCAAAAAGACCAATATACTCACCACCATTATCTGAGCGGATGCATTTCAATTTCTTCCCTGTCTGTCTCTCAACCAAGGCCTGAAAACCCTTGAACACATCAAGTACCTGATCCTTGGACTTCAAAGGAAATACCCAGAGTTTGCGAGAATGATCATCAATAAAAGTCACAAAGTAAAGTGCATCGCCATGAGACCTTACCGTAAAAGGACCACACAAATCAGAATGTACCAACTCCAGCAAATCAAGCTTTCTTGAAGGCGGATGACTCTGAAAGGAAACTCTTTTCTGTTTACCGGCTAAGCAATGAACACATTTCTTCAACTTTGCTTGTTTCACTCCAGAAAGCAAATTTTTCTTAGCCAAACTGTCAATCCCCTTCTCACTCATATGACTTAGCCTTCTATGCCATAATTCTGATGAAGTATCATTCTCCACCAAGTTTACTAAGCCTCTAGAGATGGAGCCCTGAAATACGTACAAGTTAGATAACTTGTCACCACGAGCCACAACCATTGAACCTCTAGTAAGCTTCCACTGGCCAGCACCAAGGGTGTTAACATAACCCTCATCATCAAGGTTCCCCACATAGATCAAATTCAGGCGAACATCTGGAGCATGCTTGACATTGTTGAGAACTAATCTCGAACCATTGTTACTTTCTAAGCAAACTGTTCCAATGCCAAGAACTTCAACTTCATCATTATTACCCATCTTCAACATCCCAAAATTACCTGGAGTATAAGAAGAAAATAATTCTTTCTTGGGCGTGACGTGAGAAGTAGCACCAGAATCCACAAACCAGCTAGACTCATCACGAACAAGATTAATGGCATTCTCACCACAAGCAACAAGAAGATCATCATTAGCAACAACAGCAACACGATTCTCATTATCGCCTTCTTTCTTTTGTCGTCTCATATCTCTCTTGTGCTTGTGACAATATTTCATGATATGTCCATTCTTGTGGCAATAGTCACATGTAACATTCTTGTATCTGGACTTTGACTTGCTTCTACTTGTACCTCTATCATTATGACCTCTGAACTTATTTCTCCCCCTATCTTCAGTAACCAAAACATCGGAGTGTGAAGCTGAAGAAGATGAGGCCTGTGATCTTCTTCTCATCTCTTCATTCAAGACACCACTCTTAGCATATTCCATAGTTACAACACCACTGGGAGCAGAATTAGTCAAAGAAACTCGAAGAGTCTCCCAAGAGTCTGGCAGAGTATTGAGAAGCCAAAGTCTCTGAATTTCTTCATCAAACTTTACACCCATTCCGGACAGCTGGTCAAGGACACCCTGAAAATCATTTATATGATCAGAAATAGGACTACCCTCTTTGTACCTGATATTTATCAATTGTTTCAGCAGGAACAACTTGTTGTTGCCAGTCTTCGAAGCATAAAGTGTCTCAAGCTTATCCCACAAACTTCTGGCATGTGTCTCATTCACAATATGATTTCTAACGTTATCTTCAACCCATTGTCTGATATAGCCACAAACCTGCAGATGCTCAAATTCCCAATCCTCATCATTCATAGATTCAGGTTTGTTAGAAGCAAACACAGGTAAGTGCATCTTCTTGACAAATAGAAGATCTTTCATCTTGTCTTTCCAAGTATGATAATTACTACCATTCAAACACACCATCTTGCTCATATTTGCCTCCATCATTCAAATTGACTATCAACAACAACCAATGCTCTGATACCACTTTGTTGGGAAAGGCAAGGCACTAACAAAGAATGCACAACAGGGTAGCAGCGGAAGAATACCCAAGTTTAAACTTTCCCTTTCAATTTGAACCAAGAGAAGACAAACAAACCAAGCACAATGGTAATAAGGCAGCAAGTATATCAACCAAAAGAAATACGACAAGTCAAAATAAACCAATCACACGAGACACCAAGATTTACGTGGAAAACCCCTTCGGTGTGAAGAGTAAAAACCACGGGACCAAAACCTCCACAATAATCACCAAGAGTTACAATAATGTTCTCCAAAATGGCCACCAAAGAAGTGCCAACAAACGAGCAACACTACATAAATCACAACACCAAAAACAAGAGAATAAACGGAGCAAAAGCACCGAAAAACGCAGCTACTGTTCACGGATGCAAAACTGGAGCTACGGGATACCAAATCCAACTCTGTCAGTTTCTAATCAAAGATTGAGATGAGAGGAACAAGCTGTCCAAAAATCAGATCAATCGGATAAGAAACGAAGCGGGAATCGCAATTTGAAGTTGGCAATTTAGGGCTGAAATTGGGTGCGAAAATCTGCT